>JAJPUD010009618.1:0-72557 GCA_023553655.1 Myrmecobius fasciatus
AATATTTTAACATAATTAACATGTAGTGGATATCCTGCCATCTAGGGAAGGGGTGGGGAAGTTGGGGGGAAAAATTTGTAACGGAAAGCTATGTAAGGGTTATTGTTGAAGAATTACCCACACATATGTTATGCAAATAAAATAAAATTAAAAAAAAAGATTGAGAAATGCCTGTATCATTAGACTCAGTATTGCTACCAGTAAACCTTGTAACTGAGTCTAGCAAAGCAGAACAGTGTTGTACTATGAGATAAACCATTCCTGTGTCTAGGCAACATGCAAAAGATAATGGTCAAATTAAAAAAAATGACATAATGTGAAAAAAAAGAAATGTTTTTAAATCTTCCATATTAATTTTTGTGTTCTTTCCCGGAGTCTTTTGAAATCTAATTAGGAAACATGGAATCTTATTGATCCTCACTAAATGAAGTTGCTTAGTTTAATCTGAACATTTTCCATGAGTGTTCTTATTCGATATAAAGATCCCCTTCTCTGAATTTAATACAAATCTTCCCTCTTCACAAAACAAGCACACACACAAATATATATATATATATATATATATATATATGGAAATATATAAATATTTGTATGTATAACAACTGCACTGTTAGGAGACTGTACTAGTTTTATTTTCTACTAGTTATGTGACTTTGAGCAAGACACTAAACTCTCTTGATCTGTTTTTTTTATGTAAAATAACGGTCTTCCTAATGGCTTTACTAGCTTCCAAAATCTATGAATTTTCTTTGTATATCTTTTCTTAAGCATTTGTAAGGTATGATAACTGATGCAGGAAGATAGAGATAAAGGCACAATTAAGATGAAATGCCTGGAATCAAATAGATTAGACAGATAAGATTGCTTTCCTTGCACTATTGTATCTCACTCGTTCTCTGGAATGAAGAAAAGAACCAAGGTAAATATTTATTTAAAAATTAAGACAATGACATCAGTTCTGACTCTGTCTTTCATTGACTTTGCCCTTTTGAGTTTTCTTTGATTCTGTAGCTGGGCTGTCTCATTTGTTGGCCAAGGCCAATATATATCAGTTCTGCCAAACAAGTGAGTGGTGTAATATACCATAGTTTCCAAAGAATATTCAGGTTTGAATTATAATTAATTTTCATCTTAGGACAAATTTCTTTTGTTAAATCTGCAGGGCTTTAAGGCTTATATAGTTCTTTCCTCATACTCCCAAATAAGAAAAGTAATATAAATATTATTATTTTCATATTGCTGGGGAGGGAATTGAGGCACAAAAAAGGCCACACAGCTTTTAAAGGAAGAGCTAGGATGTGAATCTATATCTCCTGCTTACAGTTCAATCTAGCACCTCTTAAGCTATGCCATACTGCATCAGCTGTTAGGTAATTGTTGAATTTTGAATATATTTTCCTCATAGAAACAAAGATGTAAATAGTGCTTTTCTTCAGGCTAGTCCACAAAAGATCTTATTAATCCATGATGAAGTTAAAGTGTCTTCCTAAAGTTGCTCCCTTATATCTTACTGAAAGAGTGGAATTAACCAGGGCTTCCTAATTCAAATAAAAAATATTGTTACAGTATCTACTATATGCAAGACAACTATGCTAGGTTCCCTGTGAATCAAACAAAAAGATTGATTAAATCTATGCTACATGGCAGGCATTATACTATGTACTGGGAATACAAAAAAATAATATTCCAGTTCTTAGAGAGCTTCCATTTTACTGCATTTGATTACAAAAATTTTGTACAAGATAGTGTGGTAAGAGGAAGACCGTCATAGTGGGAGGGTTCAGAACAGACTTCATATAGGAGGTAGCATTTAAGATAAGTTCAAAAGTAAGCAAAAAATTCTATCCTAGAATAGAGCAGAGGTGAGGAGGCAGTGAACTTCAGGGATGAAAGAAACACAAAATCAAGGAAATAGGAAATGGCATGTCATGAGTGAAGGACAGGAAGATGGCTAGTTTGTTTGATCATTGCTCTTCATCCTTCATTTTTGAAGAGGCTCAATGACATCATGGAGCAATGCCACATGAATTAAATCCATGACTTGGATTTAAGGGAGGCAGAGTTGCACAAAGTCATGAGCCTCACTCTCTCTTTCAGAGTCATCAAAGGCAAAAGTCAAGACAATTGTCAATGGCCTGGGATGTCTGAATGACCTTGGTGTCTTCTATGTCTGACCAAGCTCAAAGCACCACCCCCCCAACACCTGCTTCAGTTGCCTTCATTACCATTGGACAAATTCCCACCCATTGTACAGGAGTTTTTACATTTTGGGGTGGATGTTCCCCTAATTCACCCATAGGTTTGTTAGATTGCAGAAAGAAGAGTTAAAATACAAAGCAAGAAAAGTGAGTGGGAACCAGGTTGTGAAGGACTTCAAATGCCAAGTAGAAGAATTTGTATTTTATTCTAGAGGCAATACATTGCTGGAATTTATTGAATTGTCATGGTCCAAAACAAAATAAATGAAAAAATAGTAATTGTGTTCAAGTAGCTTATTGGAGTTTAAAAATGTAAGTGGATAGACAAACACAAAACTTTGAAGAAAAGAGAACATAAATAGCTGGGAAAATCTAGAAACTTTTCTAATAGGAGGTCAAAGGTATTGACTCTTGAAGGAAATTATATATTCTAAGAAGCAAAGATTAAATCCCCAGTGAGGAATACCCTATTATAGGCATGGATCAAAGTCCAAAGGCATGGAAATGGGATGTTGAGGTCTGATAATAGTCAAGCTAGTTTAGTTAAAACATAGACTACTAGTACAGGGAAAGCTATAAGAAATAAATTTAGAAAGGTAGGCTAGAGAATTTTAAATATCAGACCAAGGAATTTGTATTTTATTATAGAGGTAATAATGATTCCTTTTTAAAAAAATATTTTTAAAATTTATTTTTAATACACATTGCTTTATGAGTCATGTTGGGAGAGAAAAATCAGAACAAAAGGGAAAAACCATGGGAGAGATAAAAAAACCAGAAAAAAAGAAGTGAAAATAGCATATGTTGATTTACATTCAGTCTTCTTAGTTCTTTTTCTGGATGTAGATGGCATTTTCTGTCAAAAGTCTATTGGGATTGCTTTGGATCACTGAACCATTGAGAAGAACCAAGTCCTTCATAATTTATTATCATGTATTCTTGGTGTTATTGTGTACAATGTATTTCTGGTTCTGCTTGTTTTCACTCAGCATCAGGCCTTTCTAAAATTAACTTGTTTATCATTTTTTTATAGAGCAATAACATTCCATTACCTTCATATACCACAAATTATACAGCCATTACCCAATTGATAGACATCTACTCCTTTTGCAATTCTTTGTTACTACAAAAGAGCTGCCACAAACATTTTTGCACCTGTGGGTCATTTTCCCTCCTTTATGATTTCCTGCAGATACAGACAGTAATGGCACTGCTGGGTCAAAGAGTATGCACAGTTTTATAGCTTTTTGGATATAGTTCCAGATTGCTCTCCAGAATGGTTGGATCCGTTCACAGTTCCATCAACAATGTATCAGTGTCTCAATTTCCCCACATCCCCTCCAACATTTATTATCTTTTCCTATCATCTTAGCCAATCTGATAGGGTTGAGGTGATATGTCAAAATTGTTTTAATTTGCATTTCTCTAATCAATAGTGATTTAGAGTATTTTTTCATATTACTATAGATGGCTTTAATTTATCATCTGAAAATTGTCTATTCATATCCTTTGACCATTTATCAAATGGGGAATGATTTGCATTCTTATAAATTTGACACAGTTCTTTATATATTTTAGAAATGAGACCTTTATCAGAAATACTAGTTGTAAAGATTTTTTTCCAGCTTTCAATCTCATTTTAATATTGTTTCTTTTGGTTTTGTTTGTGCAAAATCTTTTTAACTTAATGTAAAATATTGTCCATTTTGCATTTCATAATGTTCTCTAGTTTTTCTTTGGTCATAAATTTCTCCCTTCTCCAAAAATCTGATAGGTAAATCATCCCTTATTTTCCTAATGTGTTTATGGTATCATCATTTATGCCCAAATCATGTATCAATTTTGACCTTATTTTGGTATAGGGTGTGAGATATTGACATATTATTTTCCATTTTTCCCAGCAATTTTTGTCACATAGTGAGTTCTTATTCCAGAAGCTGGAGTCTGCTATAGGCCTTGATTATTGTGCCATGTCTATCTAATCTATTCCACTGATCCACCATTCTATTTCTTAGCTAGTATCAAATGGTTTTGATGATTGCTGCTTTATAATATAGCTACTGCTAAGCCACCATACTGTGTATTTTTTTCATTAATTCCTTTGATATTCTTGACCTTTTGTTCTTCCAGATGAATTTTGTTATATTTTTCTAATTCTATAAAATAACTTATTGGCAGTTTGATTCATATAGCACTGAACAAGACATTTTTAGGCAGAATTGTCATTTTTATTATATTAGCTTAGTCTAGCCATGAACAATTGGCATTTCCCCATTTGTTTAAATGTGACTATTTGTGTGAGAAGTGTTTTCTATTTGTGCTCATATAGTTTTTGGGTTTGTCTTGGGAGGTAGATCCTGAAGTATTTTATTTTGTCTATAGTAATTTTTTTTTTTTTTTTGCTTTTTGCTGAGGCATTTGGGGTTAAGTGACTTGCCCAGGGTCTCACAGCTAGGAAGTGTCTGAGTTGTCTATAGTAATTTTAAGTGGAATTTCTCTTCCTACCACTTGCTGATGGGCTTTGTTAGTAATATATAGAAGTGCTGTGGATTTATTTTATGTCCTGCAACTTTGCTAAAGCTGTGAATTGTTTCCAGTATGTTTTTGGGTGATTTTCTAGGATTCTCTAAGTATATCAGTATATCTTCTATAAAGAGTGATAGGTTAATTTCCTTATTGCCAATTCTAATTCCTTTCATTTTTTTCTTTTCTCATTGCTAAAACCAGCATTTATAGTGTAATGTTGAATACCAGTGGTGAAAATGGGCCTCCTTGCTTCACCTCTGGTCTTATTGGGAATGCATCCAGCTTCTCTCCATTACAAATAATGCTTGCAGTAGGTTTTAGATAGATACTGCTTATTATTTTAAGGAAAGCTCCTTTTATCCCTATGCTCTCTAATGTTTTTCATAGGAATAGGTCAAAAGTTTTTTTTTTCTGTATCTATTGAGATTAAGATATAATTTCTGTTGATTTTGTTATTTTTATGGTTGATTTGGTAATAGTTTTCCTGATATTGAACCTGCCCAGCATTCCTGGCATAAATCCCAATTGGCCATACTTATCATCCTGCTGATAAGTTGCTATATTTTTTTTGCTAATATTTTATTTAAAAATTTTGCATCAATATTTATTAGGGAGATTGGTCTGTAATTTTCTTTCTCTGTTGGCTATTCCTGGTTTAGTTATCAGTGCCATATTTGTGTGTAAGAAGAAATTTGGCAGTATTTCTTTATCTATTTTTCCAAATAGTTTACATAGTACTGGAGAGTTCATCTCATTCATTTACAATTATGATTATCAGCTCTGTATTTTCCTTCATCCTATTTTCTCCCCTATATGTACTTTTGTCCTTTCTACCCTGTCATTAGTCTTGTTTTTTTTTTACCCACCCCACCCACTACTTTCTGTCCTTTCACCCCTCCCCCTTCTCTTAGTGGTTTTTTTTTTAACTCACTCCACCCACTACCTTATCTCCTATCACCCTTCCCCCTTCTCTTAGTAGTAGAATTAGTTAGTAGTTCTCTCAGTAGTTTCAATCCATTCTACCCACTACCTTATCTTCTCTCACCCCTTCCCCCCTTCTTTTATCTTTTCCCCTAGTGCTTCCCTCCCTTCTATCCTGGCCTTCTTTTTTCTTTTTTTTTTTCTTTCTCCTCCTACTTATTTATATTGTTAGATAAATTTCTATACCCAACTGAATGATTAAGCTATTTTCTCTTAGAGGCAAAACTAATGCAATCAAGATTCATACATATGTGTGTGTGTGTGTGTGTGTGTGTGTGTGTGTGTGTGAGAGAGAGAGAGAGAGAGAGAGAGAGAGGGAGAGACAGAGACAGAGACAGAGACAGAGAGAGAGATAGAGAGATATGGAGAGAGAGACGGAGAGAAAAACACTATGGAATTGTTTCCATTTTCTTTTCTTTTTGTAAATGATTACCTACCACTCCAGTAATGGATGAAGTGGATGATGAATATTCCTCAAGAACCAATATAACAAAATTTGGAGAGAGTCCTTATAAGGCTGGCCACAGTATAATAAGCCTTTTGACCACAACTATTCTTGAAGTTTATTTTTCAAGTCATAGAAGGGTTGAAATCTATGCTGGTAGAGAAGGCACTTTCATAGATAAAACTAGATCTTAATCCTGAAGTTTTGAAGAAGGAACTGTCAATAGTTAGAAATGAATATGATATAAAATCAAAAGATATAAATTCCCATTTTGAAGGAGTTGTTATAATAATAATAATAATAACTGAGTTATCCTGACATATTGAAACATTTTGATCTATAGTCCAGAAGTCCTTTGGATCTTTGTAGGGATTGATTTATTAGTTCTGGGGACTGGGCAGGGGTTGTGGTGGCCAACAATGATGAGAAAAGTCTATGGCAAAAAAAGGTAAAAGAAGCATCATGGTTGCTGGAAGCCTCTGTTGGCAAGAGAGTGGAAAGTGTTATTCTTTAATAATGCATCCTTTTCATAAGTCTGATGATGTGTAAGTGAAAGATGGTCTATAGTAGGCATAGATATTACTAACTTTTTGGATTAAAGCAATATGACTTATTTGTACTACTATTCAAAATGAGTAATTAGTGTTTATCTAATACAATAGAGACCTCTCTAAGAGGTATAGTGACAGTTGGCCTTTGAGATAAGGCTTCACAAATTTCTAACTGACAAGAAGCAGGAATATGGTAAAGTGGCAGAATCATTAAAATGTAAATTATGAGAACTGAATTCCAGTGGAGGCTCTGTTGTTTCTAGCAACATGACCTGGGTAAGGCACTTTGTCTCTCTGAGACTCAGTTTTATTACTTCTAAAATGAGAGAATTGGATGAGAATAGAATTTAATAAGATTTTTTTAAATGTCATTGGCCTCTTTGGCAGCCTGACGAAGTCTATGTATATCATCATGGGATAAGGATTAAAAAAACAAAATGCATGTGGTTGTAAGGGAAACCAATTATATTGATCTACAGTTATCAAAATATTTATAAAAATAAGTACAAAGACCTCAAATTAAAAACCTCTGAAGGACCTCTGAGAAGGTAACTTTAGGCACTCAGAGTCTATGGTTTGTTTAAGTAATTCTTCCTTTTCTCCAAATGGAAAAGACTTGTGGGGAATTCAACTCTCTCCAGTGAAAATCTCAGTTCATAGCAAATTTAACTCAATAAATATTTGAAGCTCATACATTTATAATGGTAATTTGCTATATGTATTTGATTTGTCTTGGCATATTCTTTAGAAACTTAAGTATGTGTTGCTTAAATAATAATGAAATCAATGAGAATTTGAAAATAAAACACTGCATTCTGAGAGAATACTAAAAACAATAAAGAATAGAATAATATAGATCTTGGCAGCACCATGGGATGAGAAAAAATGATACTAATTGACTTCTGAATGAATAAGTTCCCATGGTTGTAGCTCCCAAGAGAAAACATGTTCATAGAAACTAAGAAGCAGAATGGTATACAAAATATTTATAAAACATTTCATTTTATTTAGTTTAGAACTATAAATGTTTTAAGATGTACAATACTATGTTATGTTTTATCTTAACCTCTGAAACATTATGGCTAAAGAAATTTGCTGGTCTAACATCCTAGTGAAGAAGTACCAAATTATTTGCTATTTAATTCCAAAAGGTGATTTTTATTTAAACTAAATCTTTTACCTAATTAAAGTAAATCATCAATTTAACTCCATAGACCTTGCCCTCTGTAACTTTTCTCTGGGATTTCTCTTGTGGATGGGTCAAATATTCTGAAAATTATAAAGGATGGAGATTAGAGGTACAATTTAGTTAGGCAAGGCAAAGAAATGGCAGAGACTAGAAGGAGAAAAACAGTATACCAAATGAAAAAGTATGCATTTGAATAAGTCAACTAACTTTCTCTCTAGAATACAGAATCTCTAGGATACAGGGATGTGTGGATGTGGGTGTAGGTGTATGTGGGTGTGGATCCATGTAGCACAGTCTTTGACAAATGGGAAGCACTTAATAAAAGCTTATTGGTTGACTGATTGATGATCTCCAAATAGGAGTACCAAATAAATCTCTGCTTGAGATTGTATGTGTACCTTAATCTATACTTTTGTCCTTTTTTACACTGGAACAAAATCTGTTATTTTTCAGCAAAGGGAAAAGTGATACCTGTCTATTGAAATTCCTTTGAAGGCAAATGGAAAGAGAGGAGATAAGCTTGTGCTTAGCAATCTCTCTCTCTCTCTCTCTCTCTCTCTCTCTCTCTTCAAATGTTCAATCATTACTTCTTTCATCATTGCTCAGGTATACTAATAAGTATTCTTTTCACTACTGGCTGCCAACATGCCTGGTTGAGGTGAAATTATAGAAGTTTATTATTTATGGTTTGTTTATTAACTTTAAAAACATGGTATCAAAATGGATTTATTTCTGTATTCTCTTTTGAACTTAGCCTCTGTGTATAAATTTAGGTTTTGTTGCTATTCTTATTATTTTTTATATAGTTGTAGTCAATGTGAATGTTATCTTGTCTGCTTCTTTTATTGTGGTTCATAATATATGTCTTCTCATATCATAATATGATTAATTATGTTTACAATTTCCAAAGAATTAAAAAATAATTATCATACAGTGGACAAATGAAAAAAACATTGTATATGAAAACCAGGTGCAACACAAAACAAAATAAGTATCTTCAAACAAGAGGAAAAGATGTTATTACAGAATTTTTTAAAGGAAAAGAAGACAGATTGGTCACAAAAAGAGAGTGAGAGAAGATAGATAGATAGCCAGAGTGTTTTGCTTGTATCTTTACAATGTTAGGAGAAAGTGAGGAAGGTCTTTAGTAATGGGGTAGACACCTTATAGTAGAATTTTGTTATTATTTTGTCTTATTTTTTCTCATTTTAATTTCTTCCTGTACTTTGTTATCTACATTGATGAACCTTGTCTCAGGTTCATTATTGCAGTCATTGTTGAGGTAAATTACTTATTTTTTTCTTCTGGTGACTTTACCTCAGTTCATTAAATACATAATTGTCAATGTTGGCAATTTTGTTTGTATGCTCATTATTTTGAATGTTTTGATTTTCTTTTTTCATGAAATGTTTTCATTTTTTGGTAGGCTTCCTTCTTTTTCTTCTTTTTAACCATTACCATTTTGTTGCAGCTATTGAGAAGGGAGAAAGCAAGGATCTGGGGTTCCTCAAGAACACTCACTCTGAGGGCAGCTAGGTGGCGCAGTGGATAGAGCACCAGTCCTGAAGTCAGGAGGACCTGAGTTCAAATCTGGCCTCAGACACTTAACCTTCCCTAGCTGTGTGACCCTGGGCAAGTCACTTAACCTCAATTGCCTCAGCAAAAAGCAAAAAAAAAAAAAAAAAAAAAAAAAAAAAAAAAAAAAAAAAAAAAAAATAAAAAAAAAAAAAAAAAAAAAAAAAAAAAAAAAAAAAAAAAAAAAAAAGAACAGTTACTCTGTCATCTTGCTAGAAGTACCCCCATAGTGAATAATTTTTAGAAGAATGAATCTGGCATTTTTGGACATTTTTATAAAGAAGTCAAGCATCAAGCTCTTGGTCAAAGACGTAAACTATTAATAGTGTTTCTATGGGAAAATCAGACTCAAAAAACCCCCCCAAAAAAACCAGACTCAAAAAAGGAATATGATTTGAAGTCTATGTTCTGGCTATATTGGAACACAGTAGTAGCTATTCCTTGAATCAGACATTCCACCTTTCATCTCCATTCATTAAAACGATGTTGATAATGCATTCACTCTTCATCTCTGCCTTTCTAAATCATTATATTCCTACAAATCTCATCTTTGATTCTAATCCTATGAAATCATCCTTTACCTAGTTTATAATGTTCTTTTCTCCTAACATGAACTTATGCTTTTCTTGTATATATTGCATTCTTTTAGGAGCATGTATGAACTCTCTGATAGCAAGGACTGCCTTACTTTTGTTTTTGCATCCCCAGAACTTAGCATACCCTCTTGCATATATGAGATATTTAATACATTGTTTTCTGTTAAATTGAATTGTTAGGGAACCTGAGTTGAAATCCCAATACTTTTACTTACTAGCTACGTGACCTTGGGAATCCATCTCTGGGTTCAATTTCTTTATTTGTAAAGTCACAGAATCACAGAGTCTCAGAATAGAAAGAGAATTCATAGACTCTTTAGAACAATCTATCTGTGATCAGGTATTTCTTCCAAAACATCCCAACAAGTAGTCTTTCAATTTGAAAATCTAAAATCCAAATTAGACAATTCCACTTTTGCATAGATTTAATGAATTTCATTATCTCAAGTCTAAATTTGTCTTTCTGTAACATCTACTCCCTGATCCTAATTATGCTTTCTGAGGCAAAGAAGGAAATGAATCAAATTTTTTTTCATTGTGATAATTATCAAATTCCTAATAGTCATAATATCCCCACCTTGTCTATTTTTATTTAGGATATGCATACCTAGTTCTTTCAATTGATCTTCATATGGCATGGCTTCCACTCTTCTCACCAACCATTTTTTCTTCTTTTGAATATGCTCCAGTTTTTCTATGTTTCTAGTATCTTTGAGAGCCACATTGAGTAATATGGAGCATACAGTCTCCTAAAGCAATACCATATTGTTTATCTCCAGCAGAAGTCACATGCTTTTCACCATTATAGGTGATAGAAAGTGGATTTATATCACCTGAGTTTGAATTTCATCTCCACCATTCATGAAAGTGGGAAAATCACTTAACCTCTCTGGACTTCAATTTTCTCATTTGTAAAATCAGTCAGATGTACTAGATGACCTCTAGTTGATAAATTCCCTTCCAACTTAAAGGCTATGATTATATACTCTGCTTTCTCCCTTTTTTCTTTTGTGTTCTGCATTCGTTGTTAGCCTTAGCTACTTTTGGATTTTTAGCAATATATAATCAAGAAATTAGACCAGAAAGAACAAAAAGGAGATTCTATTTTATTGCCCAAACTAAGTAGGAAAGAATATAAAAACAGAAATGTTGGATATGTGAGGCTATTGTGCTGTTTACAATAATTTTTAGTCCTTTAAAACCTGCAAAATATTTACATATACAAGAGAACAGATATGTTTTCAATGAGCTAGAGCTAGTATCTTCCAGTTCTAAATCCCATGAACATATGACATAACACTTTTATCAAAAATCAAACCCCTAGGAGTGCAAGAGCTCTCTGTACATATTACAATAACATCAACAGCCTAACACCACACCCACACTGTACCTAAATTGAGACTGACAAACTATCTATAGGGTAAAAGCTGAGGATTAAAAGGCTTTTATTTCAGTATGATTTAAAGATAAAGCACAAACAGTTTCTGTTCACCTTTATAACTGAGGCTGTGAAAGACGATCTTAAAAAGAGTAGGGAAAGCACCTACAGATTTTAGTGGATCAGTACTAAGTTTAGCACCTATACAAGATACATTAATGGAGGAATATGCTAAGTTGAAGACATTTTTTTAAGATCTAGAAATAGCATTTTTAAAAAAGCATATAAAAGACTCTGAAAAGTGCCACTTGACTTAACCATAACTTGACCTAACCATAGATTCAACCTTAAATTATCTTGTGGCTGATGGTACTCTTCATTGTTATTCTTCATTCTATTCTATTATCCCTGTGTAACACTGAGATAAAGTGGAAGAGTAGGTCTTGGAAACTGAATATGCTGACAAATGGGACATCAGGGTCCATTTAATATGTATGTTAGGGTAGAGAAGAAAATTGAGTCAGTGCTGAATTTTCTTGAGAACTGAAGAAGAATGAACTAAGGCTAATTGATAATAGCAAACCAGATCTGGATGGGATGATCAATTTGAAAAAAAGTAAATCTCAAAGAAGGAGAAATTGTTGAATGATGGTGTCTAGGGAGAGTATGGAAATATTAATGAGAAACAAGGGGACTCGTATGTTGGGGTTTATGAAAGATGATATAATCAACACTGAAAAGAATGACCAGAGATGCAATGTCACTTGGGGAAAGCCAGGTCTGCATGAATGCCAGAAAATGGAAAGAATCAGAGGAAGAAGAGGTCTTAGATTAAGGGAAATTTGGGATAATCGTTGAATTAAAATTCCAGAAAGCACATTGAAAAGATTGGGCAGATATGGAGTGGGAAAAAATTGGAGGGTTGGAGATGAGTAAATCAGAGGAGATGTTTTATTGTTTGATATTCAGAGATTAACTATGACTAGGATTAGAAGAGAAATAAAGGGTAGAGGTTCCTTAATGGCAGGGGAAGATTCTGGATAGATAGGAGAAGCTAAGCTGGTGATAGTCTGTAAGAAGAAAATTGTCTTGAAATTGCTTTATTCTCTTAGTACCATTATATAGGGGTCATATGGACAATTTTGCTTGGTGTCACACAGGTGCCTTTCCTTGATGATTATGAGGTTGCCTACAGGATGGTTAATCAATACGGTTTTTAGCACAGTAGCTAAAGTGCTGAGCCTGTGATCACTTACTAGCTCTATGAACCTGGACAAGTCACTTAACCCAGTTTGCCTTAGTTTCCTCATTTGTCAAGTGAGCTGGAGAAATAGCAAACCATTCCAGTGTCCTTGCCAAAAAACACCTCACAAATGGGATCACAAAGAATCAGAAATGATTAAACAATAACAATAAATGACAGTGGAAAGAGTATAGATGGATGTGATTCAGAAGATCTGCATTTCTATCTCTAGTTCTTATTGCACTATAATGTTGGGCAAATCATGTTATTTTGTTGAGTCTTAATTCTTTATTTGTTAAAGAAAGAGTTGAAACTAGATGACCTTTAAGGTTCATTCCAGCTCCAAGCCTATGGTGCTTCATAGTAATACTAAAATTCTTAAAAGGACTGAGGCTTAGAATGAAAGAATTTTTAAAAGGTCAATTTTTCTTTTCTAGTTCAACCATGAAGTAAGCAAAGCTCAGTCACACAGAATTCACAATGAATCAAATGCATTCGGAACTAAGAGATGGTTAGAGATGGGAAGTTTTTCTCCTATAACTTTAGTCATCAATGTAGATTTTTCTCAGAAATAATCTCAAAAAATAAATTTAGCTTCTATTCTGGCTCTAGTCCAAATACCTTGTAAACCAAGGGCATAGTAGTGGTGGTTAAGTGCTATGTTCCCATGAATATGTCAGCAGAACATCTGAGCCAAAAGTCTAGTTATCTGACCTTCATGATTAATGAGAACTGTAAAATCTGTCAGTAATATTGTAGAAAGAAGACACTGGCTTAATTAACCATGACATCAACATGGATGATTTAGAGAGGGGAGTAGTCGGTTCAAACCACCAGTTTAAGCATCATGTACTTGGGTTTGATCCATATACCTTATGACTATGGATTTTAGACCATTAGAAATTGTGGAACTTAGACCATTAGCTTTAAGAAAATCCTATGAATTGGGTGGTTATTTTTTGTGGCTATATTAGGGGATAAACTGTTTTGATATATAGTTGTGATAAAATATTACAACACTACAAAATATGTCATCTAGCAAGATAATATCACGTTGCTAACAAATGTGCATTCCTAGGAAAAAAGAAGAAAGTGAGTAACCAATCTATTAATTTTGGACAATATTTAAAAAACTGGGGTCAGTGCTATAGGAATGCATTTGCTTTCATCTCTAAGCTGGATGCTCAAATAATAATGATAGTAACCAACATTTATATGGTACTTTAACTTTTACAAAGTTCATTTTTATATATTATCTCATTTTAACCTCATAATTATCCTATGAGTTAGAACACTAGGTATTACAATTCTAATTTTAGAGATAAGGAAACAAACTTAGAAAGGCTAGGAGATTTACTCTTTGTTACATGGATAGTAAACAGCATAGCTAGCTTTTCAGACCAGAACTTTAGACTCTAAATTAAATATTCTTTCTACTTTTTCATTTATAACTCTGATTGATTCACAGAAAATAGAGGGCTATAGACTGACTCAGGAAATGCTTACAATTCTGGAGTGGGAATAGGAAGAGGAATCATCAAAGAAAAAAGATGTAAATTAAGTAGGATTAGAATAAGGATGGTTGTGTTACAAATGAAACAGGATGAAATAACAGAATGTACCAAAAACTTTAGTATAGTTTAAACTACTGAAGCTTAAACTATGTTAAGTCTTTTGGGACATTCTAATTTAAATATGGAAGGAGATTTTAATAGTATCAAATGTTGGAGAAAAAAAAACAAGGAAAATGAAGACTAAGAAAAAGCCACTTTTTTTTCAAAGTATTTCCAAAGGAAGAGAGCTTCATTACATTTTTGTAATTTGTTCTAGTACTTAACAAGACTTCTTTGATCTAATCTAAGTCATTTTTACAGAATTATGTCATTCCTTCTTGCTCTATTCTCATTGAACATAAGAAATAATTGCTCACAACCTCACATACCTATTTTTATGTCCATGCAAATAGTAATTTGTTACTTCTGTAGACTAAATAATTCACTCAACATATACACTCCAATTAAAAAATTTTATTTATTTTATTATGAGTTTAAGAAGTAAAACAATCATTTCCATAACATAGCATAATAGGGGAAAAATTACACAGGAAACTGCAGCTCTATTATATACAACTAGCTATTCCTTTAAAATATATAATAAAGTTATCATGTAACTTTTTCCTATTTTTTCTTTCTTCTTCTCTCCCCTCTGCCCTAGAGATGGCTACACAAATATGTATTATATGTGTAAAACCATTCTATACATACTTGCACTTATCAGTTCTTTCTTTCAGGGCAGATAGCATTATTCTTTTTTTAAGCTTTTTATTTTCAAAATATATACAGAGAGTTTTCTTTTTTATTAAAGCTTATTATTTATAGAACATATGAGTAATTTTTCTACATTGACCTTTGTAAAACTTTCTGTGGCAAATTTTTCCCTCCTTCTCCGCACTCCTTCCTTTAGATGGCAGGTAGTCTAATACATGTTAAATATGTTAAAATATATGATAAATCCAATATATGTATACATATCTATACAGTTATCTTGCAGCACAAGAAAAATTGGATCTAGAAAGAGAAACAAAACCTAAGAAGAAAAACAAAATGCAAGCAAACATCAACAGAAAGCATTAAAATGCTATGTTGTGGTCCACACTCAGTTCCCACAGACTTCTCTTACAGAGAGAGTTTTCAACATTCACCCTTACAAAACCTTATGTTTCAAATTTTTTCTTTCTCCCTTCTCCCCACCTCTCCCCCAGACAGCAAATAATCCAATACATGTAAACCATTTCTACATTTATCATGTTGCACAAGAAAAATCAGATCAAAAAGAAGAAAAAATGAGAAAGAAAACAAAAAGCAAGCAAATAACAACAAAAAAGTGAACATAACTATATTGTGATCTATACTCAGGCCCTACAGCCTTCTCTCTGGGTATATTTGTCTCTTTTCATTCAAATCCATTGGAACTGGCCTGAATCACCTCATTGTTGAAAAGATCCATCAGAATTGATCATTAGATAATCTTGTTGCTGTGTCCAGTGTTCTCTTGGTTCTGCTCACTTCACTTAGTATCATTCTATTTATTTATTTATTTATTTATATTCATTCATTCATTCATTCATTTTTTTTTTTTTTGCTGAGGCAATTGGAGTTAAGTGATTTGCCCAGGGTCACACAGCCAGGAAATGTTTTGTGTCTGAGGCCTGATTTGAACTCAGGTCCTACTGACTTCCATCCATTACACCAACTAGCTGCCCCTTACTTAGCAAGTCTCTCCAGGCCTCTCTGAAATCATTTTGCTGATCATTTCTTACAGAACAATAATATTCCATAACATTCATACCATAAATTATTCAGCCGTTCTCCAACTGATGGACCACTAGTTTCTAATTCCTTGTGACTACAAAAAGGACTGCCACAAACATTTTTGCACACATAGGTCTTTTCCCCTTTTTTATGACATCTTTGGGATATAAGCCCAGAAGAAACAGTATTGGATCAAAGGGTATGCACAATTTGATAGCTGCTTCAGCATCATTCCATATTGCTCTACAGAATGGTTGGATTAGTTCACAATTTTACTAACAATATATTAACATCCAGTTTTCCCACATCCTTTCCAACATTCAACACTTCCTTGAATGTTATCTTTCCTGTTATCTTAGTCAATCTGAGAAGTGTATAGTAGTTCTTTAGAGTTGTCTTAATTTGCATTTTTCTTATCAATAGTAATTTAGAGCATTTTTTCATATGACTAGAAATGGTTTTAATTTCTTCATCTGAATATTGTCTGTTCATATCCTTTTATCATTTATCAAGTGGAGAATGGTTTATATTCTTACAAATTTGAGTCAGCTCTCTATATATTTTAAGAAATACGTTTTTTGTCAGAACCATTGAATGTAAAACTTTTCCCCCAATTTATTGTTTCCTTTCTAATCTTCTCTACATTGGTTTTGTTTATACATTTTTTAACTTAATACAATTGAAATTATCCATTTTGCATTTCATAATGTACTTCAGTTCTACTTTCACAACAAATTCCTTCCTTCTCCACAGATTTGAGAGGCAGATTGTCCTTTGTTCTAATTTGATCTTAATGTCAAAATCATGAATCCATTTTGACTTATCTTGGTACAGGGTCTTATGTATGAGTCAATTTTTAGTTTTGGCCATATTAATTTCCAATTTTCCCAACAATTTTTATCAGATAGTGAGTTCTTATTCCAGAAACTGGGGTCTTTGGGTTTATCAAACAGTAGATTACTAGAGTCATTGACTATTGTGTCTTGTGAACCTAACCTCAGTTACTCTATTTCTTAGCTAGAACCAAATGGTTTTGAGTACCACTGTTTTATAATATAGTTTTAGATCTGGTACAGTTAGGCCACCTTCATTTGCACTTTATTTTTATTAATTCCCTTCAAATCCTTGATCTTTTGTTCTCCCAGATGAACTTTATTATTTTTTCTAGCTCTGTAAAATAATTTCTTAGAAGTTTGATTCATATGGCACTGAATAAGTAGATTAATTTAGGTAAAATTGTCATATTATATTATAAGATTAATCGCTTATTCAATTTCTTTTTCTAAAATGGACTATTTAATTTATTTCTTCCTTTGTTAATCTGGGAAATCTATATTTTTATAAGTATTCATCCATTTCACTTAGATTATTAGATTTATTGGCATACAACTGGGCAAAATAGTTCCTAATTGTTGCTCTAATTTCCTCTTCATTAGTGGAAAGTTCACCCTTTTCATTTTTGATACTAATAATTTGATTTTCTTCTATCTTTTTTCTAATCAAATTTACTTTACTTAATTTATCTCTTTTGTTTTTTTTATAAAACCAACTCTTAGTTTTGTTTATTAGCTCAATAGTTATATTACTTTAAATTTTATTAATCTCCCCTTTTATTTTCAGAATTTCAAATTTGGTATTTAATTGGGGATTTTTAATTTGTTTTTTTTCTAGCTTTTTTAGTTGCATGTCCAATTCATTGATCTTCTCTTTCTCTATTTTATACAAGTAAGTATCTAGAAATATAAAATTTCCCCTAAGAACTGCTTTGGGTACATCCCATAAATTTTGGTATATTGTCTCATTATTGTTACTCTCTTGGATGAAATTATTGATTGTGTCTATGATTTGTTATTTCACCCATTCATTCTTTAGGACTAGATTATTTAGTTTCCAATTAATTTTTGGTCCATTTTCCCCTGGTCCTTTATTACATGTAATTTTTATTGCATCACAATCTTAAAAAGATGCATTTACTATTTCTGCTTTTCTGCATTTGATTTTGAGGGTTTTTTAATGACCATGTCAATTTTTGTGTTCCATGTACCACTGAGAAAAAAGTATATTCCTTTATGTCTCCATTCAGTTTTCTCCAAAGGTCTATGATACCTAGCTTTTCTAAAATTCTATTTATCTCCTTAACTTTTTTCTTATTTATTTTGTGGCTTAATTTATCTAGTTTTGATAGAGTAAGTTTGAGATTCCCCCACTAGTATAGTTTTGCTGTCTAATTTTTCTTGCAACCCTCTTAAGTTCTCTTCTAGATATCTGGAAGCTATACCACTTGGTACATATATGTTTAATATTGATATTACATCATTATTTATGGTACCCTTTATCAAAATGAAGATTTCTTCTTTATCTCTTTTAGTTAGATGTATTTTTGTTTTTCCTCGATCTGAGATCAAGATCACCACCCCTGCTTTTGTTTTTTTTTTTTTTTTTTTATCAGCTGAACCATTCTGCTCCAGTGTTTTTACCTTTTTTCTGTATGTATCATGCTATTTTAGATGTGTTTCTTGTAAACAGCATATTGTAGGATGCTGGCTTTTAATCCACTCTGTTTTCTGCTTCCGTTTTATGGGAGAATTCATCCCATTCACATTCACAGTTACAATTGCTATGCTCTGTATTTCCCACTACCTTATTTTCCCCAAGTTCTACTTTTCTCTTTCTTTTCCCTTTTCCCTGTTCCCCAGTGTTTTGCTTCTGACCTCCACTTCCCTCAAGCAGCTTTCCCCTTTTACAGTCCCTCCCCTTTTCTTATATTTCCCCCCTTATACTTCTGTTCTTCTTTCTATGACTCTCCCCCTTTCCTTTCCCCTTTCCTTTCCTACTTACCTATAGGGTGAGACATGTATCTCTGTAAAGCTAACCATGCCTGATATTCTCTTTGAGTCAAATCTGATGAGATTAAAGTTCACACAATGCTCCTTCTCCTCTCTTTTCCCCTCAATTGTAATAGGTCTTTTAAACCTCTCCTTGAGATGTAATTTATCCATTTACCTTTCCTTTCCTCTTCTTCCAATACAATCTCTTTTACACTCCTATTTCTTTTTTATATCATCACAATAAAGTCAAATTATATCTACACCCTCTAAATATACCTCTAACAAAGATACAATTCTGAAGAGTTAAACATGTCATCTTCCCATATACAGATGTAAACTTTTTAAAACATAGTTTTTTAATTTTCTTTTTACCTTTTTATGCTTCTCTTGAGTTCTGTAATTGAAGATCAAATTTTCTGTTCACATCTGGTTCTTTTCATCAAAAATAAATGAAATTCACCTATTTCTTTGAATTTCCATCTTTTCCCCTGAAAAATAATGCTTAATTTTTTCTGGATAGTTGATTTTTGGCTGCAATCCAAGCACCTTTGCCCTTCAGAATATCATATTCCAAATCCTTTGATCCTTTAAATTAGAAGCTGCTAGTTCCTGGGTAATCCTGATTCTGGCTCCTCAATGTGTAATTATTTCTATTTGGCTGCTTGCAGCATTTTCCCCCTTTTCTGATAATTCTGAAATGTAGCTATGATATTCTTTGGAGTTTTCATTTTGAGGTCTCTTTGAGGAGGTGATTTGTATATTCTTCCAATGTCTATTTCAGTTTTCTTTGATGATTTCTTGAAAGATATTGTCTAAGCTCTTTTTTCATCATGGTTTTCAGGTAGTCCAATAATCCTTAGATGATCTCTCCTGGTTCTATTTTCTAGGCCAGTTGTTTTCTAAATGAGATATTTGACATTTTCTTCCATTTTTTTGATTGATTCTTGATGTCTCATTGAGTCATTTACTTCCATTTATTTAATTCTAATTTTTAGTGAATTACTTTCTTCAGTTAGCTTTTCTATCTCCTTTTACATTTGACCAATTGAACTTTTAAATGAGTTGCTTAATTCATTGGGTTTTTTTACATTTCACAAATTCTGTTTTTCAAGCAGTTGTTATCTTTTTCCATTTCACCAAATCTATTTTTAAGGAGTTTTCTTCACATAATTTCTGTGTTTCCTTTTCCAAACTCTTCTGCAAAACTCTCATTTCCTTTCCTCATATTTCTTCTATTTTTTGAGATCTTGTTTGAATTCTTCCAAGACAGCCTTGTGAGATGGAGTCTCTTTGAGGCTTCATCTAGAGATTGTTTTGCCTTTAGCATCCTCATAATTTAAGTTCTGTTTTTCTCTGTCTCTATTAAAAGCTATCTTTGGTCAGAGCTCTTTTTTCTTCTTTTTTTGCTCATTTTTAAAGGTTGAGGTCTGCCAAGATGGCGGAGTAAAGACACGACTCTCTATGACCTCCTCTGACCTTCTCTCAAACCAACAGCAGATTAAGCCTCTAAACTGGTTCTGGAGTCAAAACACCTCCAAATATTTGGACTACAACACATTCCCAGAGGAAGTTACCTGGAAGAGCTTTGGAACAGGTCTGTTTCAGACGGGCAGGGGATCGGGCAGTTTGCCCAGCTCAGACAGCAGCTCTGGGAGACCACAGCAGGAAGCCAGGCTGGGACTCAGCATGGCAGATTCTAAGCACCTGGGAAGTTTCTGTGAGGCTGTTGGGTCACCCTGCCCTGATTGCAGGCAGGTGCTTTGGCAGATCTGCCTTTTGTAAAAGGTAGATTGTATCCCACTGCAAACACCAGACCTAGCCCAGATAGCCCAGCACCAGAAGACAATCAGCCAAACTGCCCCAGGGAAAATTAAAGCAGCTGCCGCTCCTCTGCTTTAGACAGACCTCAAGCTTAAAAAAATGAATAAAAAACAAAAAAGAACTCTCACCATAGACAACTTTTATGGAGAGAGAGAAGAGCAGATCTCAGATCCTGAGGTTCATAAAGGTAAAGCAACTCCAGAGGAAGCCATAAAGGGAGACATTACCTGGTCCTCATTTCACAAGGCTTTCCTGGAAGATTGCTTAAAGAATCTCAAAAGAGAGTTAGAAGAAAAATGGGGAAATGAATTGAGATCATTGCAAGAAGGATATAATGCCCTACAAAAGAGATATGAAAAAGACAGCAATTCACTGAAAAACAAAATTAGTGAAATAGAAAAAGTATGCAATGAACAAATTGGCCAATTACAAAAGGAGCTTAAAAAGGTAACTGAAGAAAATAATACATTAAAAATTAGAATTGAACAAATGGAAGTGAATGACTCATTAAGACTTCAAGAATCACTTAAACAAAAACAAAAAAATGAAAAAATAGAAGAAAATATGAAATATCTCCTAGGAAAAACAACTGACCTGGAAAATAGATCTAGGAGAGACAATCTAAGGATTATTGGACTTCCTGAAAGCCATGATGAAAAAAAGAACCTAGACACTATCTTCCAGGAAATCATGAAAGAAAACTGTCCTGATGTTTTAGAATCAGAAGGCAAAAATCACCATTGAAAGAATTCACTGATTACCTCCTGAAAGAGACCTCAAAATTAAATCCCCAAGGAATATTGTGGCTAAATTTCAGGACTATCACACCAAGGAAAAGATATTGCTAGCAGCTACAAAGAAACAATTCAAATACCAAGGAACTGTAATTAGAACCACACAAGATCTGTCAGCCTCCACATTGAAGGATTGAAGGGCCTGGAACTAGATATTCCAAAAGGCAAAGGAACTTGGATTACAGCCAAGAATAAATTATCCAGCTAGAATGAGTATTATCTTCCAGGGAAGAAGATGGACATTTAAAGATGTAGGTGAATTTCACCTATTTCTAATGAAAAGACCAGATCTGAACAAAAAATTTGACCTCCAAATACAGAACTCAAGAGGAACATAAAAAGGTAAAAAGGAAAGAACACTTGAGAACTATATTTCCATTATGGGTATACTTAAAGAATAGGGGTATAATTTGATTTTACTTTGATAACATGAAAAAGAAACTATAGGTGGAATGGGTATCATACTGGAAAAAGAGGGAAAAGGAGATAAAATAAGGTAAAAGAAAAAGAGGTAAAAATAAGGTAAAATCACATGAAGAGGTCAAGAAAAGCTAATATAATTGAAGGGAAAGAGGGGATGTGGATGAGCATTTTGTGAATCTTACTCTCATCAGATAGGGCTCTAAGAGAGAATATCAGACATATTTGGTTTCACAGAGAAACTTGTCCCACCTTATAGGGAAGTGGGAGGGAAAGCAGGAAAAGAAAGGGAAAGACTAATAGAAGGGAAAATAGAAGAATTAAGGGAAAGGTGTAAAAAAAGGGTAAGGGACTCTAAAGGAGGGAGGACTGTTTGAGGGAGGTGGTCACCCAAAGCAAAATATCGTGGAGGAAAGAAGGGAGAAAGGGGAAAGGAAAGAGAAAAACATAACTTTGGGTAAATAAGATGGCAGGAAATACAGATTTAGTTATTTTAACTGTGAATGTGAATGGGATGAACTCTCCCATAAAACAGAATTGCATAGCAGACTGGATTAAAAAACAGAATCCAACAATATATTGTTTACAAGAAACACATCCAAAACATAGAGAGTGGAGTTAAAGGGCTGGAGCAGAATTTATTATGCTTCAGGTGAACAAAAAAAAGCAGGGGTAGCAATCCTGATCTCAGATCAAGTAAAAGCAAAGATAGATCCAATTAAAAGAGATAAGGAAGGAAACTATATTTTACTAAAGGGTACCATAGATAATGAAGCAATATCAATACTAAACATATATGCACCAAGAGGTATAGCATCCAAATTCCTAGAGGAGAAGTTAAGGAGAGCTGAAAGAAGAAATAGACAGCAAAACTATACTAGTAGGGGATATCTCAACCTTGCCCTCCCAGAATTAGATAAATCAAATCATAAAATAAAGAAGAAAGAAGTTAGGGAGGTAAATAAAATGTTAGAAAAGTTAGGTTTGATAGATCTTTGGAGAAAATTGAATTGAGACAGAAGGGAGTTTACTCTTTTCTTAGCAGTCCATGGAACATATACAAAAATTGACCATGTGTTATGCCATAAAAACCTTAAAATCAAATGCAGAAAGGCAGAAATAGTAAATGCATTTTTTTCAGATCATGATGCAATATAAGGCCAGGAGAAAATAACCCAAAAGTTAATTGGAAATGAAATAATCTAATTTTAAACAATGAATGGATGCAAGAGCAAATCATGGACACAATCAATAATTTCATCCAGGAGAATGACAATAATGAGACAACATACCAAAATTTGTGGGATATGGCCAAAGCAGTTACAAAGGGTAATTTTATATCTCTAGATGCTTACTTGCATAAAATAGAGAAAGAGAAGATCAATGAATTGGGCTTACAATTTAAAAAGCTAGAAAAGAACAAATTAAAAACCAAATGGATTAAATACCAAATTGGAAATTCTAAAAATAAAAGGGGAGATTAATAAAATTGAAAATAAGAAAACTATTGAATTAATAAATAAAACTAAGAGTTGGTTTTATGAAAAAACCAACAAAATAGATGAGCCTTTAGTTAATTTAATTAGAAAAATGAAAATCTAATTCTTAGTCTCAAAAATGAAAAGGGAGAACTTTCCTCCAATGAAGAGGAAATGAGAGCAATAATTAGGACTTACCTTGCCCAACTTTATGCCAACAAATTTGATAATCTAAATGAAATGGAGGAATAACTACAAAAATATAGATTGCTCAGGTTAACAAAAGAGGAAATAAATTATTTAAATTGCCCCATTTTAAAGAAAGAAATAGAACAAGCTATTAATCAACTCCCTAAGAAAAAATCTCCAGGCCCAGATGGATTTACATGTGAATTCTACCAAACTTTGAATGTTAATTCAAACAATTAATTCCAATGCTATTTGAAATAATAGGGAAAGAATGTGTACTACCAAATTCCTTTTATGATACAGATATGGTGCTGATAGCTAAACCACATAGGGTGAAAACAGAGAAAGAAAACTATAGACCAATTTCCCTAATGAATATTGATGCAAAAATTTTAAATAAGATATTAGCAATGAGATTACAGAAAGTCATCCCCAGGATAATACACTATGATCAAGTAGGATTTATACCAGGAATGCAGGCCTGGTTCAATATTAGGAAAACTAAGAGCATAATCAATTATATTAATAACCAAACTAATAAAATCAAATGATTATTTCAATAGATGCAGAAAAAGCATTTGATAAAACCCAACACCCATTCCTAGTAAAAACATTAGAGAATATAGGAATAAATGGGCTTTTCCTTAAAATGATCAGTAGCATCTATTTAAAACCATCAGCAAGCATCATATGTAATGGGGACAAACTAGACCCATTTCCAATAAGATCAGGAGTGAAAAAAGTCTGCCTACTGTCACCATTAATATTTAATATTGTGTTATAAATGTTAGCTTTGGCAGAAAGAGAAGAAAAAGAGATTAAAGGAATTAGAGTAGGTAATGAGGAAACCAAATTATCACTCTTTGCAAATGATATGATGATATACTTAGAGAACCCTAGAGACTCAACTAAAGAATTACTACAATTTGGGCAGCTAGGTGGCGCAGTGGAAAGAGCACCAGCCCTGAAGTCAGGAGAACCTGAGTTCAAATCTGGTCTCAGACACGTAACAGCTGTGTGACCCTGGGCAAGTCACTTAACCCCAATTGCCTCAGCAAAAAAAAAAAAAAAAAAAAGAATTACTACAATTTACAACTTTAGCAAAATTGCAGGATACAAAATAAATCCACATAAATCATCAGCATTTTTATATATTACCAACAAAGTTTAGCAGCAAGAGATACAAAAAGAAATTCTATTCAAAATAACTGTTGATAGTATAAAATATTTGGGAATATATCTGCCAAGGAAAAGTCAGGAACTATACGAACTAAACTACAAAATACTTTCCACACAAATAAAGTCAGACCTAATCAGTTGGAAAAATATCAAGTGCTCATGGATAGGCCAAGTGAATATAATAAAAATAACACTACCCAAACTAATTTACTTATCTAGTGCCATACCAATCAAACTCCCAAGAAATTATTTTACAGATCTAGAAAAAATAGTAGCAAAGTTCATCTGGAAGAACAAAAGGTCAAGAATTTCAAAGGAATTAATGAAAAAAATGCTGATGAAGGTGGCCTAGCTGTGCCAGACCTAAAACTATATTATAAAGCAGCGGTCTTCAAAACCATTTGGTACTGGCTAAGAAATAGAGTAGTCAATCAGTGGAATTACAGGACAAACTAGGCAATAACTGTAGCAATCTAGTGTTTGATAAACCCAAAGACCCCAGCTTTTGGGATAAGTGCTCAATATTTGACAAAAAATGCTGGGAAAATTGGAAACTAATATGGAAGAAATTTGAGCTTGAGCGACATCTAATACCACATACCAAGATAAGATCTAAATATGTTCATGATTTAGACATAAAGAATGATATTGTAAGCAAATTATAGGAACATAGAATAGTTTACCTCTCAGATCTGTGGAGAAGGAAGGAATTTGTGTCCAAAGAAGAATCGCAACTCTTAATTGAACACCAGATTGATAATTTTGACTATATGAAATTAAAAAAAAATTTTGTACAAACAAAACTAATGCAGACAAAATTAGGAGGGAACCAATAAATTGGGAAATCATCTTTACATTTAAGGGTTCTGATAAAAGCCTCATTTCTAAAATATATAGAGAATTGTCCCATATTTATAAAAATTCAAGCCATTCTCCAATCAATAAATGGTCAAAGGATATGAAGAGACAATTTTCACATGATGAAATTAAAACTCTTTCTAGTCATATGAAAAAGTGCTCCAAATCACTATTGATCAGAGAAATTCAAATTAAGACAACTCTGAGATACCATTACACACCTGTCAGATTGGCTGAGCTGACAGGAACAGATAATGACGAATGTTAGAGGGGATGTGGGAAAACTGGAACACATACATTGTTGGTGGAATTGTGAACAGATCCAACCATTCTGGAGAGCATTTTGGAGCTATGCTCAAAAAGTTATCAAACTGTGCATACCCTTTGACCCAGCAGTGTTTCTATTGGGCCTATATCCCAAAGAGATCTTAAAGGAAGGAAAAGGACCCACATGTGCAAGAATGTTTGTGGCAGCCCTTTTTGTAGTGGCTAGAAACTGGAAACTGAAAGGATGCCCATCAATTGGAGAATGGCTGAATAAATCATGGTATATGAATGTCATGGAATATTACTCTTCTGTAAGAAACGACCAGCAGGATGATTTCAGAGAGGCTTGGAGAAACTTGCATGAACTGATGCTGAGTGAAATGAGCAGAACCAGGTGTTCAATATACACAGCAACACCAAGTCTATATAATGATCAATTCTGATAGACATGGTTCTCTTCAACAATGAGATGTTTCAAACCAGTTCCAGTTGTTCTGTGATGAAGAAAGCCATATACACCCAGGGAGATGCCTATGGGATCTGAGGGTGGGCCACAACATCGCATTTTAATATTTTCTTTTGATGTTTGCTTGCATTATGTTTCCCTTCTCAGGTTTTTTTTCTTGTAGATCTGATTTTTCTTGTACAGCAAGATAACTATAAATATGTATACACATAATTGATTTGTCAAGTATTTGACATAATTAACATATATTAGACTTCCTGCCATCTCAGGGAGGGGGTGGAAGGAAGGAGGGAAAAATTTGTAACAGAAAGCTTTGCAAGGGTCAATGATGAAAAATTACCCATGCATATGTTTTGCAAATAAAAAGCTTTAATACAAAAAAGTTAAAGAAATTGACAAAATAGGAGATTGACAAACCTAAAACCCATTTAAGTGAGCAAATATTTAACAAAATTGCCAATAAGAGAGATGTGGCAGTTAAAGGCAATATTGGTTTCAAACCTGCTACAAAATTTGTAAAAAAAAATAGAGAAAGTTTTTGGGGACTTTTGAGTAGTGCTGTCTCATAAAATCTAGTAGCAGTGGAAAGAAAAACCAGTTTTAAGAAAGTTTGGGATGAGGGCCAACTAAACAACATTATTCTGAGGGTACTTGAGATTAGTAGGACAACACCTAGTCATAATAGAGGGAAGGTTCGCAGAGATTTTTTTATTACAAACTCTTTTTATCATTGAGGGCAGTAGAGTTTCTCTATTTGCATTCAATATCAACATCTCGATATGTTTCTAAAAGAAGTGAAAATTACATTGAAGAGAATAACATAGGGAGGAAAAACATATAAATTAAATAAAATTCATACAGGAGGTCTATGAAGAGGTGCCATAATTCTAAAGGCATTGAGGGCTCTATCTTCAAGAAATCTGAGTGTAGAGATCTGAAAAGCAAGAAAAAGATTGTGGATCTTATTAAAATGGTTCCTGAAAGAGCATCAATAACTATTCACATATCTACCTTCTTATTTACATAACTTAATGAAAATAATCTACACATGCATCAAAAAACATTCTTAATGAGGGTATTAGAAAGTTATGAGCAATTGTTGTTGAATTGTTTCAGTCATGTCTGATTCTTCATGACCCTATTTGGGGCCTTCTTAAAGGCAAAGATACTGAAATGATTTGCTGTTTCCTTCTCTAGTTCATTTTACAGATGAGGAAACTGAGGCAAACAGGGTTAAGTAACTTGCCCAGGGTCACATAGCTAGTTAGTGTCTGACATCAGATTCGAATTCAGTAAGATGAGCTTTCCTGACTCAAGGATCAGCACTCTAATCACCGTGCCACCTGCTTATCTACTTTCTATAAAAAGCCTGATATTCTCCAGAGATACAGAGACAAAAGAAAATAGTTGCTGTCCTCTAGGAGCTTACATTTTACAGGTATTTAGATACTCAGATAGATATGTAATCTCATAAATATAAGCATTTTTTCCAATGTTTCAGATTCCAATATATCCTTGTCTGCAACTATCATGTATGTTTTCCCATAAATTTACCACAGTGGATCCATACAGCATACCAAGTACCCTCTTTGAGTTATCCTCACATTCCAAGGATATTAGTGGAACATTATAACAGGGCACAGGATATACTTGCCATATGTCCAAAGCATAGTGCTTTTTTCAATCCTATTTTCCTTTGGTGTATTCTGTATGTACATTCTTATTTTACCCTTTGCTGGAGAAGGAAATGACAAACCACTCCAGTATCTTTGCCAAGAAAATCACACAAAGTGTCACAAAAGAGTAAGACATGATGGAAATGACATAACAACAGATAAAATACATAATGATTTGCTGATTGAATCAATGTAATCTTGTACACAGGGGAAATTTCCTTTCTGACTTTGCTCTCACTCTTGGCTTCTAAGGATTTTTGATTATAAAATTGTGTGTTTGTGTGTGTGTGTGTGTGTGTGTGTTTGTGTGTGTAGGCTTTTTCCTGGCTTGCTGACATTTTGAAGACATTTGATTTCACATTTTATACAGATATTACAAAATGTATAACTATTTTCATGTGAAAGAAGAGATGTCCTAAAAATACTGAGTTGAGTTCATAGAAAATCCTGTCTTGCCTATGGGTCAGCTAACTGATGCAGCAATGATTCTTTTGAATTAGAAATAAACTCATCAAAAACAATAGATCTGATCTGGATGAAAATAGATCCATAGTTCTTTGTTTTGTAAGCACAAGTACATAGAAGATATTAACTTCAGAGCTAACCAGTCTCTTTCATAGAGAGTAAACCTTGACTAGAGATCAAGACCTCCAGCTGTGTGATGGAAAATTGAATAAAGCTTTGGGTTCTTACCCATAGAGGCTATTTTCTGCTTCATGAGCCCTAACAAAAGCACCATTGCCTCTCTCAAATGTAATCCTAGAAACGTGGTATGGATCAGATAATTGGTCTAAGTGGTCCATTTTATTTTCTCCGCCGTTGGTAAAAGTAAATTTTTGAAGCTGTGTTGGAGCTGTCCAGAAATCCAGTGACTGTACTAAAGTACTGCTGTTAAGGAGGAGTGATAATGAACAGCTGGGAAATTCATGATCATTTTTATAAAGATTACATTTATTAAAAAAAACCTGTAAATATTGCATTTTGGGGAGATGCAAATATGAACCTCAGAAGATAATAGCTGGATCATTTCATTGGTTTGTAAAGCAACCTTGCATAGTGTATTAAGTGCTATACCTGAATTTACAAGACCTGGGTTCAAAATCTACCTCAGACACATTGCCAGTATGCCTAGACAAAGTCACCTAATCGATTATAAAATAGTTATTAAATGTTTACTATGTGTCAAGCATTGTGTTAGACAACGGGAACTAAGAAGACAAAAAAAAGTACTTTCACTGAAATGTCATTTTATTGGAAGGAAGGAAATAAGCTTTTATTAAGCACCTATTATATGCCAGACATATTGCTAAAATGCTTTACAAATATATAATGAGATCCTCACAATGATCCTGGGAAGTAAGTGTCATTATTATCCCCATTTTACAACTGAAGAAACTGAGGCAGACAGAGATGGTTTGCTCAGGTTTATATAGCTAGTAAGTGTGTGAGGCCAAGTTTGAACTTAAGTATACATAACATATATACATAGTAAATTCACATACACTTTTTTTTTCTGTGTTGGAGAACAGGAAAAGCTTCACAGAGAAGTATCATTTGAGCTGAATTTGAAAGAAAATAAGGAATTTGATGTTGAGACATTTTCAAGAAGGCTGGTCTGGCTGAATTGTAGAGTGAAGGAAGGGGAGTAATATACAATAATGTTGGCAAGGTAGTTTAGGGCTAAGTTATAATGGACATTCAAAGCTAAACCAAGTAGTTTATATTTGACTCTAGAGACAAATGTAAGCCACATGAGTTTATTGAGGAGGGTAGTAAGAGGGTCAAAACTGCACTTTAGGAAAATCATTTTGGCATCTGTATGGGGTATAAATTGGAGAGGAAAGAAGACTGAGTCAGGGAGATCAATCTAGGTTTTTTTTTTTTTTTTGAAATAATATAGGCAGAATGTGATGAGGACCCAAATTGGGTTGATGGCCACATGGGCAAAAATAAGGTAAAGGTTGCAAAAGACATGGTGGAAGTAGAAATGACAATATTTGTTAACTTATTAGATAAGTGTGGTAACAAAGATGAATTGAATTCAAGATGCCTAGTAAACATTCACTTTGAAATATTTTTTAGGCAATTAGTGATATAAGACTGGAAGTCAGGACAGAAATAAACTAGATACATAGATTTGTGAGTTATTTGAATAGAGATAATAATTAAATTCATGGGAGCATATGAGTTCACTATATGAAAAAAACAGAGAGAAAATAAATTTAGAGAAAACATGAGATTGACTACTTAATGTCATCTAAGTCTATTTCTTGATCTTCCCTAATTTTTATGGTCAGATTCTTCTGTTGTTGTTTGGTCAATTTTCCGATCTATTTTTGTCTTTGAACTTTGTGTTAAAGTTGGGCTCTGTTCACCTCTCCCCAGATCACACACCTTGAAAGTACCAAAAGCCTAGAAATACCTCTCCCCCAAGAATTAGCTCTAAAAACAGCAGAATGAAAAAGTGAAAAAATCTGAAGTTTATGACAAACTTAGAAGAAGGCAACAATGTGGAAAAAGGTATAAGCAAAGATCTAGAGAAAAAAATTGCAAATTGGATATAAGCCCAGCAAGAATCCCTGTAAAAGCTAAATAAAAATATATGTGGTAGAAAAAAAATGGAAAAGAAATGAAAATGATATGAAGAGAATTAACAGCTTGGTAAAAGAGATAAGAAAAACGCTGAAGAAAACATTAAAAATGGAATTGACCAAATGGAAAAAGAGGTACAAAAGCTTCCTAAAGAAAATAATTTCTTAAAAATTAAAATTGAGAAAGAGAAAGCTAATGACTCTATTAGATATTAAGAAACAATAAAACAAAGTTGAAAGATTTTTTTAAAAAAAAATGAGCAAAATGTGAAATATCTTGTTAAAAAGGTAACTGACCTGGAAAATGGCTAGGGGAGAGATAACCTCATCTAACAAACCATCGATGAACTTCCTAAGGAAAAAATTCCTACAACAATATGGAATTCTGTCAAAAAAACCAATTAATTCCAATATTATGTAAACTATTTGGAAAAATTGATAAAGAGTTCCTTCCAAATTCCTTTTATGACACATATATCATTTTGATATTCAGAGAATGAAAAGTTTAGATCAATTTCCTGAATGCACATGAATGCAAAACTTATAAATAACAGCAAGATATCACAAAGATCATATACTATGATCAGGTGGGGTTTATAGTAGGAATTTGGGCTGGTTCAAAAATAGGAAATTATAAACATATCAATAAGAAAAAAAATCCAATATAAGTCATGTAATTATTTCAATATGTTCAGAAAAAGCTTTTGACAAAATACAATATCCATTCTTGTAAAAAAATTGGAAAACACAGGAATTGAACATTTCTTAAAATGATATGTAGTATCTATTTAAACCCAAGAGAATTATCTGTAATGGAATTAAGTAGTTTTCCCAATAAAATCAGGGATGAAGCAAAGATGTCCATTATCACCACGATTATTTAATATTGTAGTAGAAATGCTAGCTATAATAATAAAGCAATATAAAACTGAAGAAAGCAGAATAGACAATGAGGAGACAAGACTAATTTTTTTTTTGCATGCAATATGATGTATTCACAGAATCTAAGAGTATTCACTAAAAAAACTGGTTGAAACAACAAGTTTTGCAAAGTTGCAGCATATAAAAAAACCCCATAAAAATCATTAGCATTTCTAGGAATTACCAACAAAACCCAGTATAAAGAGATATAAAGAGAATTGCCATTTAAAATAACAATATAATAATATTGTTAATATATATATAATAAATAAAATAACAAATAAAATAACACATAATATAAAACATTTGGGATTTACCTGCTCAGACAAACCCAAGAAGTATATGAACACAATTACAAAATATTTTTAACACAAATTAAGAGATCTAAATAACTGAAGAAAAAGTTCCCTATGTACAAAAATATTTATAATAGCTTTTTGTGGAGGCAAATAATTGATAACTGAGATGAAGTCCATCAATTGGGGAATGGATGAACAAGTAGTGGTATATGATTGTGATGAAATACCACTCTGCTATAAGAAATGATAAGTAGTATGGTTTCAGAAAAACCCAGAAAGATCCATATGATTTGATGAAGAGTGAAGTGAGCAAAGCTAAAAGATCATTGTACACAGCAACAGCAGTATTATAATGATTGACTATGAAAGATAACTATTCTGATCAGTACAATGATATAACATAATTCCCAAGAACTCATGATGGAAATGCTATCTATCTCCAGAAAGAGAATTGATGAACTCTAAGTGTAAATAAAAATATAATTTTTTTCACTTTATTTTTCTTGCTTTATTCCCCAACATGGTTTATATGGAATTACATTTTGCATTATTTCACATGTATAATTTATGTATCATTGCTTGCCTTTTCAATGGTGGAGGAAAGGCTGGAGGAAAGGAGAGAATTTGGAACTTAAAATAAAAATTGTTAAAAATAAATTATAACTTTTAAAAAAGTAATAAAAACAAACAACAGAATAAGTCCAAAGCACAGGCTTCACATTGAAAGGATTGTGCTGTATGAGAGGACATGAATGAATTTCAGAGTACTAAAATCACTGAATATTGAAAGAAGAATTATATTTAAGTACTTGTATACATATAATAATCATGCCAGTCTAACTTTCAGTGACTTGGGACCAAAGAATTTATTGAGAAGATTTGAAGAATATAGGCTTCTGTGTTCCTAGTTAAACAAATCCATAGTATTTTGGTGAAACTGTCTTACACTGGAAGTTGAGCCCTCAGATCTCATTTCTTCTGTGTGACCTTGGACAAAACACTTCCTCTCCTAGAAACATCAGATTTCTTAGAAATTTATATAAAAAAAGTTTCGATTTAGATATTCTCTAAAATCTCTTCCAATAATATTATTGTTCTGTAAGAAATGACCAGCAAGATGATTTCAGAGAGGCTTGGAGAGACTTACATGAACTGATGCTGAGTGAAATGAGCAGAACCAGGAGATCATTATACACGGCAACAACAGTACTATATGACGATCAATTCTGATGGACATGGCTCTCTTCAACAATGAAATGTTTCAAACCACCTCCAATTGTTCACTGAAGAAAGCCATATACACCCAGAGAGAGGGATGCAAAATGTGGACCACAACATAACATTCTCATACTCCTTGATTGATGTTTGCTTACATTGTGTTTCCTTTATCTAATATATCTTTTGTGTAGATAAGATTTTTCTTGTACAACAATGATAAGTTTGGAAATATGTATACATATATTTGATTTGCCAATATTTTAACATAATTAACATGTAGTGGATATCCTGCTATCTAGGGGAGGGGTGGGGAGTTGGGGGCAAAAACTTGTAACAGAAAGCTATGTAAGGGTTATTGTTGAAGAATTACCCACACATATGTTATGCAAATAAAATAAAAAAAATAAATTTTAAAAAATCTCTTCCAATTTTGAAATCCTATGTTTTTAATTTTGGATGCTAAAAGTATACTGAAGATTCCTTTAAATACTTCAAAATGTTAAGGATATATGATTATATTTCTGTTTCTTCCTTCACCCCTTCCCCCAAATAAAATAAAACAAAATTTAAAAAACCCTACAACCATCACCACGAACAACAAGAACAGCAATAAGATAATTCCTTTCTGACTAAGATCTTTGACAGGTGCTATAGCCACAATTTTCATGATCCTTATATCACTCCAGTAATGGGCCTTCCATCACTCACTGAATTTGTCGATGGGTCTGTAATTCCACACCATTCTGAGGTTTGGGAGGACTGTAATAGAAGATGTAAGTCAAACTGAGGTTCTGATAGCAAGAATTCTTCCCTATTTTGAAAGTTATTTCTCTTTTGACCATTTATGTATTAAGAACTGGGAGTTAAGGACATGGACAGGACCTATGCCTGTGACTTTATTGATATGCAGAATGTTGTGGACAAGTTTCAAAGAAAATAAATTGTAGTAGTATTAACCTGTATAAGTAGAAGGAATCACCTGTATCCATGAAATCACAAGTTTAGTCTTTATCCCTTTCTATATCTACTATGTAACTGGAACTCACTGAAATATATGTAATGGTATGAGATATGGGCCTTCCCTAAGATGTTTTTCCTAGATTTCTTTTTCAATCTACCAACAATCATTTATTAAATGCCAAATATATGCCAAACATATTTGTACAGGCATCTCCAGATTAGTTCCTCTCAAACAATAAACAAAAAACCCTAGGATTAGCTGGGTTGGGAGGTAACCTTGGCCCAGGCCCAGAAATTTTTACCTCCCAGACAATATGGAAAGTCCAGGGTCTGAGTCGGGGAAAATTGAGGGAATCCTTCCCTTATCCCTAAGAATCCTTCCCTTATCCTTTCCCCCAACCTTTTCCCTTCTTCTTTATCCCATTCCCATTAATCTACGTACTTTATTTCACTCCTGTTAATCCACACACCTTTCTATATCCCACCTTATTCTATTTCCTCCCTGTCTTATTTCTTTATATGTTTTTGAGAGTTTTATCTTCTTCTAAATATATATGTATTGTTCCCTCTTTAACTAATTTCTGATGTGAGTAGGATTTCAAAAGTACCAGCTCTCTTTCTCTAATATCTTTGTGTTAATTCTTGCTCTTATATCTTATTTGTATAGCACAATCGCTATTTTTACCTTTTCCTATACAGTTTTGCTTTTTAGAATCAAATTATTCATCTGTAGAAAAATCTTTCTTTTGAATTACCTGAATACTAACGACACTCTTAGAAATGTTTTACATTCCAGGTATAAAATATAAACAATTTGTCTTTATTGAATCCCTTGAAATTAGTCTTTGATGTTGATTCTTATATACAAAATTTTCTATTAAGTTCAGGTTTGTTTGCAACAAAGTCCTGAAAATCTGGCAATTCATTGAATGTCCATTTTAAAAATTTTATTTAGTATTGTACTTATTTGTCCTGGATATATTATTTCTGCCTAAATTCTAGTTTTTTTTATCTTTGTTATATATAGTTATATATATTCCCTTATGGAAGCTGTTGAAAGTTCTAGTGATTCTGATTGTAGCTACAATGTATTTGAACAATTGTGTTGTTGCTTGCGAAATCTCTTTGATCTGGGGTTTCAAAATTTAGCAATGATGTTCCTGTGGGTTTTCCTTGTAGGATTTATTTCAGGGAGTGATCAGTGGATTGTTTTTTTCTATTTCTACTTTCCCTTCATGTTCTAACACTTTAGGACAATTTTCTTTAATTATTTTTTATATTATTGTTTCCAGATTCTTTTTTTTTTTTTTTTTTTTTTATTTTTTTTTTTCCAATTTTTTTTTTTTTTTTTTTTTGGTATAGCTTTCAGGTAGTCCAATTATTTGTTTGTTTTTTTTTTCTTCTTGATCTGCTCGTTAGAAATGTTATTTTTCTTATGAGATACATCACATTTTCTTCTATTTTTCATTCTTTATATTTTGTTTTATTATATCTAGGTCTCATAATTTAACTAACTTTCCCCTTGCCCACTTCTAATTTTTAAAGAGTAATTTTATTTTTGATTCTGGATCTCTTTTTTTTTCTCTTTGGTTGACTTTCTTTTCATAATATTTTTTTTTCTTGAATTCTTCTTTTTTTATTTTTTCCTCAATCTTTCTGCTTTGATTTTTATAGTCTGTTTTTGAGTTCTATGAATTCTTTTTGGGCAGGTAACCATTTAAAATTATACATGGAGGTAAGAGAGACTTCTTTTACTTCAATATACTCCTCTGAAGATGAATATTAACTTTCTATGATTAGATGTTTTCTCCTTTGCTTGCTCATTTTTAAAATAAAAGTTTATCAGTGTAATGACCTGTAGTCTTGAGATAGTAGTGAGTGGTGGTGGTGTTGATGGAGGGAGGTGAGGGGTGATAGTGTCTCTGGCTTCAGGCAGGTTCTTCCTCATTTCTCCCCTCTGGCCTAGAACTCAAATATAAGAATACTACTGTCTGAAAATCCCCACAGCCAGAAGCTTTCCAGACCGTTGCTTTGGCATTCATCCAATGATTTCTTTTAGCGCAAGGCGGGGTCTAGTCAGTACAACTGGGCCTGGCATTTGATATCAGCAGAGATTCCCTCAATTTTCCCTGACTCAGACCCTGGACTCTCCACACTGTCTGGGAAGTAAAAGTTTCTGGGCCTGAGCTAAGGTTACCTCCCAACCCAGTTAATCCTAGGGCTTGATGCTTATTGTTTCAGGGGAACTAGTCCAGAGATGTCTGTACTTTATGGGGGCCAAACCTGAGTGCTGATACCTTTCTTCAGATCTTCTCCCATTGTCCAAGGAAGACTACTGTTCTGCCCCAACTCCTATTCATTTTTATTTAAAATTTTTTTTCCTTTATTAAAACTTTTTATTAGCAAAACATATGTATGGGTAATTTTTCAACATTAACCCTTACAAAGCTTTTTGTTACAAATTTCCCCCCCTAGTCTCCACCCTTCCCCTAGATGGCAGGAAGTCCACTACATGTTAATTATGTTAAAATACTTGGCAAATCTAATATATGTATACATATTTCCACACTTATTGTTGTGCAAGAAAAATCGTATCTACAAGAAAAAAAATCAGAGAAAGGAAACACTATGCAAGCAAACATCAATAGAGAGCATGAAAATGTTATGTTGTGGTCCACATTTCACATCCCTCTCTCCGGGTGTATATGGCTTTCTTTAATGTACAATTGGAACTGGTTTGAAACATTTCATTGTTGCAGAGAGCCATGTCCATCAGATTTGATCATCATATAGTCTTGTTGCCGTGTATAATGATCTCCTGGTTCTGCTCATTTCACTCAGCATCAGCCCATGCAAGTCTCTCCAGGCCTCTCTGAAATCATCCTGCTGGTCGTTTCTTACAGAACAATAATATTCCATAACATCCATATACCATAATTTATTCAGCCACTCTCCAATTGATGGGCATCCATTCAGTTTCCAGTTTCTAGCCACTACAAAAAGGGCTGCCACAAACATTCTTGCACATGTGGGTCTCTTTCCTTCCTTTAAGATCTTTTTGGGATATAAGCCCAATAGAAATGCTGCTGGGTCAAAGGGTGCACACAGTTTGATAACTTTTTGAGCTCCTATTTGTTTTTAACTGCTCTATGTTTGTCCTGAGGAACAGTTATTTATACACACACATATATATATATGTACATATCAGGGAGATTTGGGTTCAAATATGACTATCTGATCCTAGACAAGACATTTAAGTCTATTTGTTTTTAGTCCTCATCTGTAAAATGAGCTATAGAAGGAAGGGCAAACCAATTCAGTATCTTTGCCAAGAAAACCCCAAATAGAGTCACAAAGAGTTGGAGACTAAACAACTCAACAACAGCAGATATAGACACTTATACAACATGCATATTATATATATAAACATACATATACAAATATCCAAATATATGTATGTATATATATATTGAATTGAATATATATATTGAACAACATATATATATATATATCAAACCACATTTATATAGTATTTACTGTGTTCTAGGCATTGTGCTAAGTGCTTTACATGATTATATCACTTGATTGTCATAACAATCCTGGGAGATCAGTGCTATTGATGAAATTGAGGCAGACCAAAGATAACTGAATTGACCGTGCTCTCATAGCCAGGAAGTATGCGAGTATCAAATCTAAGGATTTGAACTCTCCAGGCCTAGTGTGCTGTCCACTGTGCTGCCTAACAAGTTTCCCTGATGAGAATGTAAACTCCTTGAGTGCAGGGGCTACTTTTGTCTTTATATATCCAAAACTTAGCCTGGTGCCCTTTAAGTAATAATGAGTGTTAAGGATTTGATTGGTCTATCCTGCTTGTAATTCTTTATCTTGAACTGTATCCCTATCTCTTCTATCTTTTGCTCAAAGTAAGCATGAGAACTGAAATAAGAATGTGATATATTTTACACATTTTACTCTGAGAATGATGTAGCATTTTAGTACCCATGGTTGCCATAAATTAATACAAGTCAATGAAAAGAAAATACACAATAAATAATGAACTAATCATTTTCCAGAATAATAAAGCACAGTTTCTTCAAGCTGATAAATTAAATATTAAAATAACAAGTATAGAAAGACATAATTGGTAAGATAATTCCTATAATGCAGACAGTCTAAGTTGAAACAGTAAAATTGGTTTCTGTATTCAAAATGCTGCCTGCTTTTTATGATGTGCCAGATTAAACTTAATTGAATGGAGGGAAGAAACTGGGCTCAGGTGGGGGTGGGGAGTAATGATTACTGCTCAATGCTATAGTCATATAAGCAAGAGAGGATAAAGTATGAAACATGACAACAAACTGATAGGAGATTTATTTCTCAGCCTCTTCAGGCATTCTCTTTTATAGTTATGCGGTGTTTGGTCAATTTCTCATCCTCAGTATCTCTGTAGGAAAATTCCCACGGAGGTACAGAAAAGAATGAAAGGGCTCTTTATCCAAAGGAGTTACCTGATGTACTTAGCAGATCCACCATGATTTCCAAGAAGCTTGTCAGCATTATTCATTTTAAAAAAATGAAGCTCTGGAGAAAGAAGGGATTGCTACTCAGTTTTTGGTTCAACTGTATGACCTCTGATGTCCCCTCCAATTCTGAGAGGGTTGATGGAATCACTATGTATAGCATAAAAAAGAAATCTTAAGGACCTCACAATACCTGCTTTCAGGTATCTGAACATTTATCACTTGAGTCATGGGATCATAGATCTGGAGCTGGAAAGGACATTAGTAACCATCAAGTCTAATTCCTTCTTATTTTGCAGAGGAAAAAATGGGGGCCCACGGATCTAAATGGAATTATCTTAAGGATTAGACTTATTTTGCTTATTCCTTGTAGTTCAGGAAACTTCAGAAGAAGAACAGCAGAGCTATACAGGGACTGCAGTAAAATTTTATTACTGCTTATAAAGCAAGGAGAAAAGAGGCCCAAAAGAAATAGCCTCATTGTATACCTCTGTCGCCATGTCTCCTAGCTAAGGGAAGGATACAGTGGGGTAGCTTCCATACATAGAACTGTAGATCAGCTTCCACACTCTGGTTGAAGGGCCACTTGGAGCTCAAGCTTATGTAGAAGTTAAGACAAAGAACTGGCTAATGGGGAAATGCCCTACCAATCACAAGGGGAAGATAGTACTAGCACTACTAGTGAAATAAGGTTGTTTTCTCAATTGCCTAATAAGGAGGGAGGAATAAGGGGCAAGCTTGTAGGAACTTAACTGTGTGTCAGTCCAGCAGGAGTGTGGGATGAGAGATAATACCCAGTACTTGAGCTTATTCAGTCTTGGCCTATATGCATCCTGGGGAGGCATGAGACCACATGGGGCAAACTGATTTTTACCAGTCCAGTTCCTTTAGAAGCAAAGGGTAGAAGTTGTAGAGAACAAGGTTGTGGTTCAACATAAGGGAAATTTCTTAATGATCAGAGATGTCCAAAGGGACCTCAGGAAGGAATGAGCTTCCCACTCCCCGGAAGACTTGAAATGAAAGTTAGACCACTACTTCTAGGGGGGATTGCTGTTCCGGTATAGTTTTAACTCCCAGGGTCTTACTCTGCTCCTATTCTTGCTCATTAATTCCAGCTCATCCTGTTCTTTGCCTTCATTATGACCCATAACCCCCTGATTTCCTAGTCTATCTCCACCATTCTGGTTATTCTTACTACTTTAGCTCATTATGAACCCATGGTCAGCTTTTCTAATTAACAATCTATTTCTATGGAATCCCCTATCTCCTTGAACTTCTCCCATTCCCACCCTGCTAATCTTCAGCTCTGGGTAAACTTGCACTGCCCACTAAAATCCTGCCTGTTCCCCAAGGCAAAGTTCAAAAGACACCCTGAAATTATAAGACTGAAGCAGCTAGGGTTATTTAATTTATGGAAAATCTGTGTTGAGGAGATGGAGGATAAAGAAGAGCCAGGAAAAGAGGCTTAAGAACGATAATCTTGCCTCACATCTCCTTACTCAAGGCCATTCTTTCTCTCTATGTAGATGTCATAGTGATTTTCCTTAAATACAAAGAATAGTGTTTTCCTAATTAGTGACTCGTTATTAGCTTTGGGTTACAGAATTTGAGAACTGGAATGGATCTCAGCAGCCCTGTAGTCCAACCATACTCAAAGGGAGCATTCATTCCCATGGCCTAATGTAGGCCAGGGTTATATTAACCATATCCAAATGGTGGTTTATTGAGCTTGTAGCCCACTAAGATGCCTAGATTCTTTTCAGAAAAACTATCTAATAATGCGTCTATTATTTTATACTTGTGAAGCTGGTTTTCTATACTCAAGTATAAGATTGTTATATTTACCCTTTTTGAATTTCATCTTATTAGATTCAGTCCAATGCTCTAGCCTGTCAAGTTCTTTGGATGCCGACTTTGTCATCTTCTCTGTTAGCTATCCTTCCCAGCTTTGTATCATCTGCAAATCTAATGAGCATGCCATCTGTGCTTTTATCTAACTTATTGATAAAAAATGTTGAATAGCTCACTAAACCTTTCCTAATCCTCCCAACTGCTGATGCCCTCTGTCTCTCCTTCGGACAAATACTTATTTGTGCATATATTGTCTTCCCCAATTCTCTACCTACAGAATGCAAATTTTGTGATATTTGAAATTATTTTCAGTGATTCCTTATTATTTATTATTTGTAGGATCAAATATAAAATCATACATTTATACTTTAAAGCCTCTCACAAGGAAAAGATAGAGGAGCAGCTAGACAGTACAGTGGATAGAGCACTGGCCCTGGAGTCAGGATAATCTGAATTCAAATTCAGCCTCAGATATTTATTAGCTGTGTGACTTTGGGCATGTCACTTAACCCTGTTTGTCTTAGTATTTTCATCTATAAAATGAGTTGAAGAACGAAATGACAAACCACTCCACTGCTTTTGCCAAAAACCCCCCCAAAACAAAAAAAAATCCACAAAATACCAAATGGGGTCATGAAGAGTTGAACATGATTGAAAAAAAAACCCTGAAAAACAATAAGAGAAACCTTTCAACTAGCTTAGACATTTAGCAATTATTTTCTGCAAGAGAATAGCCAATAATGGTCCTATAACTTCTGGAAGTATCCTGTTCTATTTTTAGATAGTTCTAACTAGAAAAAAAAGTTTTTTCTTGACATCAGTACTAACTTCCCCAATTTGTCGCATCTACCATTGCTCTTGGTTATTCCTTGTGGAATAGAATGGCTCTAATCCTTCTTCTACCTGATATCTCTTTAAATATTTTAAGACAGTGATTCTGTCCCTTTTGAGTCCTCTCTTCTCCAGATTAAACCCACTTAATTCTGTTATCCAAGTTTTATGGGGTACATGTTGCATACTTAATCAATAGTAGACTAGAATAAGTGATTTTTTTTTAATTCAGGCTATTCAAAATAGGCTTATCAATTAGACATCAGCTTCATTGCCTTTCCCATTCCCACGTGCTCATGCACTCCAGCCCATCCTATTCTTTCCCTTCCTTTCCCCTGATCTTCTAGTCTATTTCTACCACTATGTATAAAAACCTATGCCATCATACTAAATACTACTGCAGATATCTAATGAAATAGTCACTGTATTAGGGGTTAATAATGGATTAGGATTTTATTGATTTTTGATTTGGCTCTGAGTGGTCCCAGTATGAGTGAAATTTTTACTTTCTGTTATAAAAAGATATTACTGAGGACTCCTAATTTGCTAGATTCCTTTCCTTTACAGTAAGAGGGAAAAGTCAAGGAGATAATGCATGAGGAAGTAGAGCAAGTAGTGGCCAATGTGGTTAAATTTTGATAAGATCCATGAAAAATAGGTTAATATATTTTTGGCAGGACTCTTTCCTTCACAGTTATAATGAGGGAGATGTATGTTCAACTAGAGAGCTGGAAAGACTTGTTATCATTAAATAAACTGTCAGTAATTATTTGACAAACTTCAATAATGATAGCTAAGAGAAATTGATGAGGGCTTCTTGGTAAAGAGTCTAAGCTAAGATTTATTATTTTTCTTGGCAAAATTCTGGGATATTAGAGTTGGAAGGAATCCAAACCCTTCATTTTACAGGAAAGAGAGGTCCAAAAAGTTTGAATGATTTCTTTGAGGTCACACAGTTAATATGTGGCAGTTAGGGTTTGGTTTTAGATCTTATAACACCAAGTTCAAAGCTTTTTATCTATTACATGACAGTTTCACTTGACCATGATTCCTTTGTCCCATAGATGGTCAGGTGCCATCATAGTTATTATGCAGGCAAATAGGATACTTTTGATCTCTGTAAGGATTAGGTACCACGGGGTATTTTGCTAAGCAACTTTTTTAAAAATTGGAAATAAAGGCACTTTCAAAATTTTGGATATGTTTAAATGGGCTGGCCCACAAAATATAGGTTTTCTATGTTGAAAATAACTTCATTTGAGACAAAATGTTTTCAGAGGAAATCAAACAAACAAACATGACAAATACTTTTTTTTCAAGATCAAGAAAGCAAAACAATTCCTACTAAGATGTTAATTCATTGAAGAAAGTATATATATTATCTAGCTTTAGTTATTTAGTTGTTATTTAGTCATTTTTTTTTAGTTGCAACTGGCTCTTTTAACTGTTTGGTGTTTTCTTGGCAAGACTACTTGAGAGCCTTTTCTTTGTCCAGCTCATTTTATAGATGAGGAAACTAAGGTAAGAAGGGTTAACTGATTTGTCCAGGTTCACATAGCTAGTAAGTGTCTGAAGCCCCATTTGAACTTAGGAAGAAGAGTTTTTCTGACTCCAGGACCAGCACTCTGTCCACTTGCATCACTTAGCTGTACTATTTATTTGTCTAATAAGTTTCTTTAAAACTTTCTGGATTGACATGATCAGTTGAATCAATAAGCACTTAATGAATACCTGTTATGTAGTTCATAGGTCATACTATATACAATTAGACTCAGAAATCACTTAGTATAGCACTTTCATTTTACAGATGAAGAGCCTGGGGCTCAGAGGCTGTAAGCGGCTTACTTGTGGGTGGTATGGCTGGATAAGTGTCATAAGTGGGACTTGAACCAGGCCTTCTGATTTCAGATCCATAGATCTTTAAATTGTATCATTCACTCATTCATTAACATTTATTAAGTATAATATTTATTAAGTAATTATTAAGTATGTGCTAAGTGCTAGAGAGAAACAAAAACAAAACATTCCATTCCAACCCCTAATGGAATTTTACAGAATTAAATAGAGATAGGTCAATGGATAGAGTTCCAGGCTCTCTGTCTCTCAGAGATAAGAATTAAAATTCAACCTTAGATATTTATCAGTTGTATGACCACGGACAAGTCACATAACTCTGTTTGCCGAAGTTTCCTCATCTGTAAATTAGCTGGAGAAGGAAATGGCAAACTGATTTAGGATCTTTGCCAAGATTATGAAGAGTCAAACATGATTGAAAATGACTAACCAACAGCAAAAAAGGGAAATAGGTTATAGAATTCCCTCTAGCTGCCATCATCAGTGACATTTTTTGATACTCAGGCATAGTGCATCAATTCAACTCAATAGCTGATTTCTTAAGAGTGAACCATAAAACACCCAAACCTCCAAAGAATTAAAATTTCAGGTAACTCAAAGCAATAGGAATCAGAATGGTAATTATACATAGTCTTTTATTACTTGCCTGGAGAAAACTGTAATAATTTATATCTTTATCATGTATAATTACAAATGTCAGTAGGCTGGTAATGTAATGAAAGAAAGGGCTAGTAGATGAATATCTTGACTACGGCATTGTACTCTCCAAATATTAAAAGATTAAAAGAATCTACATATTAGGCAGATCATTTATGGAGATTTTATGGAAGCTCATAACCTAGAATTCTAGAGGGTGAGAAGGCAAGAGGAATATATAGGTTGTAATATGTGCTATTTCCCAATGATGACACAAGATTCTTAAGTACGGATAAGGCATAGTGCTTCATGTTAAATGAATAAATACAAATATTTTTATTAGGTGCAGAGTATGTGTTATACACTGTATTACATTATATATATATGTATATGTATATATATACATATATATATATACATATATATATATATATATATATATATACACAAAAGTAAAGATAGTCCCTGCTTTCAAGGAACTTATATTCTATTGGAAGAGAAAATGAAGAAAGGGGATTGGTAGCCAGTAAGTTATAGGAATGCCAAATGAGACTTTAGAGGAGAAGACTGATGCATTCCATCCCTGGTATGTAGGATTGGGAAGGAGGAGATAGCTGGAAGTGGGAAGTAAAATGAAACACTGTCACTGCAACTTTTTGAAATATTAGTCTGGGAGATATAATCACCAAAACGTATATCAGTATCAAGGATAAAAATTTCTTCAGAGTGTAAAGGCTGTTCATCAGAAGAAAATTGACAAATCTAGAAAGTAAAGAGGGGATACAGAAATTATTATAAAGCAAGGAGCTTATAGTCTGACAGGGAAAAGAACATGTATACAAGAAGACTGTGATAGAAAAAAGAGTGAGAAAGGAAGAAAGTTTAAGGAAAATGCTATAAAAATGTGATGTGAATGAGATCACTTTCAGTTAGGGGAAAAGTGTTAGGTGAAAGAATAATTCACCAGAGCTATGACACCTGTGTTATCTCTTAAAGGATGGGAGAAGCTTCAAAAATGAAAATTGAGGGTGGGAGAGACTATCTTAGAAATGGGAATTAGTAAGGGCAAAGGTACAGACACAGGAGATGGTAATATAATAACAAGGGATGAATCCATTGGATTGGAATACAGGATATATACAAAGGGTAGTAAGAATGAGATAAGACTAGTAGGGTAGGTTAGAGGTCTTAGAGAATCTCAAATGCCAGGATTAGGAGTTTTATGAATTTTGTAGGGAATGGGGAGTTACAGCTCTTGAATGGTCTGTGTTAATATCATGTGAGTATCACTACAATGAGAAATAAAATATGTTAGCAAAAAAAGAAACTTTATTGAATGGGAATTAGATCATAGTTCTAGTAGCAAAGACCCTGTAAAATAGCAGTGAAAAGGGCAACTTTAGGAACCATAGGCAATTTTTACAATCTCTTTTTATTTAGATTATCCTAAAGATTCACATAAATCTCCAATGAGTTATTATAGATAAGGAGACTCCATTGGCTTGGAAGGTACAAGTTGCGCCCATTATCTTACTTAGGAGGTGGTGATGATTCTATTGGCTGAGTTCAGACAGCAGTTACCACTTAATTCAAACCAAGGAAGTGTCTCTTTGTTTATTCTTTCTACATAAATTTTTTTTTACATAAAGTTTCTTGAAAATTCCCTGCCTTCTATAGGAGCTACTGAAGATTTTTTCAGTGGAATAGTAATGTGATCAAAGTGACATCTTTGAAGATTACTCAGACAAAATTGTGAAGAATGAATTGAAAAGTTAGGCAGACTGGTTAGGAGCCTATTACAACAGACATGGTAAGAAGGTAAAGGTTTCAACTAGGAAAGTTATAATGGTAATAGTAATAAAGAACAAAGGATAAATGAGAAAGGTTGTAGAAGTAGAATAAATGGAATTCACCAATAATTACATGTGGGGAGTGATATATGAAAAGATACTCAAAATGATATAAAGAAGGTTTAAGAAGGAAATGTGCTCAGTTGGGGACGTTTTAAATTTGAAGGGCTGGTGGGCTATTTAAGAAGAAATATTAGCAACCAAAAGCTGGAGTTTTGGGAAGATGTATAGAGAATGGAGCTAGACATTTGGGAATCATCTACAGATAGGATATAAGTGAAATCATGAATAGATGAGATCAGCAAAGAAGAGGAGTCTTGGGGGATATTCACAGGAAAATCAGGAGGAGAAGGATATAGAGTCACAGAAGGAGCAATCAGACAGGTAGGAGAAAACCATGAGAACATAGTATCTAGGAAATTAGGGAGGTGAGATCATCAAGGAGAACCTTGGTGAAGTGTTCAGTGCTGCAGAAATGTTACAGAAAGATTGTTGTTGAGTCATTTCAGTCATTTGCTTTTGTGACTCTATTTGGGATTTTCTTTGCAGAGATATTGATGTGTTTTTTCATTTCCATCTCTAGTACATTTTATAAATGAAGACGTGAGACAATCAGGATTAAATGATTTGTCCAGGTTACTCAGCTGGTAAATGTCTGAGGTGGAATTTGAATTCATGTCCTCCCGATTCCAGGTGTGTCACTATATTCACTGCACCACTTAGTTTGCCCAAGCAGCAGTAGGAAGATTAGGATAGAAAATAGCCTATTGGTTTCTCATTTTTTCTTTCTTTTTTCATAGTGTAGTAGCATAGTTCCTAGAATGTCTTTTTCTGAGATTCAGGCTGGTTTTTAATTCTATATTCACAACTGTGGGGTATGTCATTTTCCCCAACAAGCCTTAATTTCCTCTGTATAGTGAGGGAATTGAACTAGTTCTGTTCCCTTCTAAATCTAATATTTTATAATCTGCTTTCTTCTTCACTGCATATGTCTTGGGTCCAGTTGTAGCATCAGGATGCTCACATGATACTAGTAATCTACAAAACTAAGTATCATCCACTCCTAAATGAGGTATAGTTCCACCTACATGCAAAAGATTTGTCAAAGTCATCCAATAAATTGCCCCAAAAGGCAGTGCAGTGTAATTGGAACTGTATTAGTTTTGGAGTCAATGAACTGCCCTGGTTTTGAGTCCTAGCTGGAATGTGTATGAGGGATAACACTGGGAAGTGACTTCACCTGTCTGAACTTCCATTTCCTTATGTAGATATTAGGAGATATGAACTAGGTCATCTCAAAAATCTCTTCTGGACCTAAATACTTTGGTCCTAATGTCTGTAAGACCTTAGGTAAATCAATTGATTTGAGTGGATCTCAGTTTTATCATTTATTAAAATGAGGAAATTAGAGGAGATAATTTCTATGCATTTTTCTAGCTTCAAATCCTATTGGACAATTCTATGGGTACTAACTCTAACACTTATTTTCTATATACATGTGTATGTGTGTATATATATGTGCATGTATGTATATATTATATGTGTCTATAATATTTATGTATCTATTATATACACACATACATATATATAAACTTGTTATGCACATATACTTTTGTGTATATGAGTATTTATGTATGTATATGTGTTTATATGTATGTATATATGTCTGTATTCTGGGGACAATTTACTTACTTAGAGCCTCATTTTACTTACTGCAAAACAGGACTAATAATAATACTTTATTCCCTACCTTCTATCTTGCAAAGTTGTTTTAAGAAAACTATTCCATAAATGTTTTAAGTGACATAAAAGTGGGAGTCCTATATTATCATTATTATGATTATGATTGCTTAAAAGAACTATTTAGGTCATGGTTGATTTAAAAGCTAAATGTTTTCTTAGTGATGCTAGTGATGATTGCATCCCTCACATGAGAGGAAGTGTTAGGTCAGAAGGGAAGAACTTCAGAAGGGAAGCTCTGACTACTTCAATTGCTTTATCGAAAAGATAAAAAAGGAAGAAAGTCCTGGACATTTTTCAAGTAAGCAGTTATATTATTTATTCATGGTTATTTCTCCCAGCTTACTCCCTGGTTCATACACTCAGTCCTTGATCTTTAAGCAGGAAAACTCCTGTTGACTTTACAAAACACTTTCCCAGAGTCCCAGCTGTTTCCTTCTTTACTTTCACCAGAAGGTTTACTTGCTTTGGGGAATTTCCAGGCTATGGCCCTATAGCTTTGCCCAACTTCACCTGTGCACATTCCAGTCCAATTAATCACTTTGTTATACCATGTTGTGCTCAGCATGTTGATCAGAAAAAAATATTCAAAAAAAGTCTGTTGCAAGCAAGATTTAAGCTACGTAACTGTACTGATTGAATTAGTTACTTACTGTTTTTTCCTAAATCACTATGGATAAATACAATTTAGGGACACTTTAGGACAACTCTAGGATCAGAGAGGATGATAGAGAGAATGTAAACTCATCCTGTTCCCACGTGCTTTTGATTTTGCTAGGTCTCTTCTACATCCACAAAACCAGAAACTTATGAATAAGGCAACAACAATTTGAAATATTATTCTTAACTAAGTATTTGGTGGTTACTAAAGTATTGCCAACTGAAAGTTGCACATGTTACCTGGCCTTTTTCATTTGATTGCATAATAAACACTGATCAGTAGGTCTGAGATCTGTAAAGATAACCTTTAATTTCCGATGGTAAGAATATGATCTTGGATTGTTATCATGTACTCTTTCATTTCAGTAAATATATCTACATGATTTAGTGATTGTTAAAAGCTTTTTTGTTATTGCTATTGTACCTAGATTTGGGAATACTGATTCCTCTGAAGAGAAAGGAGATCCTCAGAGATTACTTGTATGGGCTCCTGGGAAATGTCTCAGAGACAGAAAACATTGTTTTCTTCCTCACTTAGGAGAAACTGAGATTTTCAGAAGAGATATGGATGGGTGACAAGTCTGATAGAAGATAAAAGGGAAAGTGGGGGGAGGTTGAGAGGGAGGGAGAAACAAAGAGAGGCAGAAAGACAGATACAGGAGGAATCAAAAACCGGAACAATCAGAGAGGGATTGAAAGACAGAGACAAAGAAAGGAGTGGAGGAGATAAGTGCTTTTTGCCAACAGGTTCCATTGGGATGACTGACATATGAAACTAGAGCAAAGGATGTGTCCAATTAGTGAACTTTACATTGGGTGAGAATTTATATGGATGGTGAAATGTTTCTTTCTTCCTAACACTACTGTGCTGTTCCTCCTTCTGTTCAATAAAAATGGAAGTCTAATCCAAACTTCCATCCAAAATGTTTTTCCCCTCTGCTCTTTAATGCTATAGTTGCACCTTATATTTAATTAATAGCAAAAAAGTCAGCTTACTCTAAATAAAATTAGGATTTATTATAACTTTCTGGTTGCATTATTCATTTTTGATAAAGGGAGAGAGCAAAGAGTCAATGAATGGCTTATGACATACAGAGTTAAAAAAAAAGACTAAGGTTTGAACCCTAGTCCTGGTTGAGGGCTACGAAGTAGTATAGAGAGAAGAATCTCAAGGATATGGATTTTTTCAATTTTTATAAACCTCTCAAGAAGGGCAATAAACCTTGTGGCAACAAATCATGTGAATTTGAGGCAATGCTAGAACCATGAGTAAGCAAATTTAAGTGGTGAGTAAAGAGTTAGATACCTTTATTTAGAAGCAAATGTCTCAGGCAAATTTATTCCACTCAGCTCTCTCAGAAAGGGGTTTGCTTCTGAGTGAAAGATGGATAGAGATAACTGAGATTAACTAGGGGAAAGTTATGCCCCTGAAGCCCACTGAGGGACAAATTGGGGAAAAATAGCTTGGTCCACATTCTAAAGGGTCAGCCTGAGCTAAAAAGACTCATTTGCTTATTGTCCTAGAACCTCCAAATGCCCTCAGTATTTCATTATTATTCTAATAACCTACTCTTTCCAGTTTCAGGTCTGTGCCCTGATCTAAAAAGAAGTGGAATAGAGAATCACATCACTTTCGGCAGTTCTGAAAATAAAAAGTTTCTGTCCAGTCTGCAAAATTAGCTGAAGTCTTTCTGGTGGGTAGCAGCAGATCAGAGAGTGAGAAGAATACTGAGACAGGGCTGTCATGAAATAGATTATTTAGAGTCCCTTCCGGAGGATGCTCAGACAGCCTTTTAAAGTTCAGCTAAGGGAAGGCTATTCTATGTCTATAAGCACAAAATAAAAAAAAAGAAGAAATAGGAAAAAAACATGTCAGATTCTTACTTTTTCATTCATAGTTTAAAACAACAGAAAATGGATGATTGTGCTAATAATTGATACTACTGCCTTTCAAGGGGTTGCTGTCAATTTCCAGGTATTGGAAAAAATGATACTTTATGCTCTTTGTATGTTTATGTGTGTAGGGAACTAATAGAAGAAACTTATACATGAGCTAAAACATTCTAAAAATTTTTAGATGAATAGCCAAAAATGTTAATACTGAGGCTTTAGAGAAACTTGGTCCATGATTTCTCTTATAGATAAGGAAACTGAGGGCTAAAGAGAGGAAGTTATAATTAAGGTCATCTAAATCAGAGGTATCAAAATCATTGCCCTTGTCTACCTGAACTCCCAAGTATGTCCTGAATCAGATTAAGATATAGATAGAAAACATTTAATAAAATGGAAAAAAATATAAATAAAACTAATTTCTAGTTTTTAAAATCAATACTCATTTCTCATTGATTTTGATATTGCTAATCTAGTCAGAATTGAGAATACAAGGCAGATCTACAGACCCTACTCTGGTGCCCATTCTACTTATATAATACTGATTCCTGAGGATATAATGGACAAGCATTAATGCCCATAATGATATGAGAAATGGGCTGGGAATCATGAAACTAAGAAACTGTACCTGGTTCTACCATTGACATTGTGTAATCTTGGACAAATGACTCCTACTTTCTTGGCCTCAGTTTCCTTATTTATAAAATGAAGGATGATTGAATTATATGATCACTAAAGCCCAAGACAACTTCAATATTCTGTGATTCTTGGTTCCTTATGCTGCAATAAGGTACAATTTCTAAAATTCCATAGTAAGATAGCATGTCAGAAAATCTTTTCATTATTAATGGTAGGCACTGGACTAGGATTTTTTTCCCTCAAAACTTCTGTTTTTGTTTTAAAGCAATTGAATATTTATGTCTCTCTTGGCAAGATTAAGCCAGTTTGCACATGAATATATGCAGTTGTATTTTGTCCTGCTATGGTGACCTGCATAGTCCATTGCTGAAACAGTCTGATATAATGAGATAGTTATTTTTGTTTGTCTCAGCAGATAAAAGAGTTCTCATTTTCTTAGCTTGTTTTTCTGGAAGTGATTGAAATGTTTATTATCAAAGAACATTTTTTTTAACGTATTTTATATATTATGGCCAGATGCAACTCGGGGAGGGGATGAGGTTCAAGGATATTCTTTTTCTCCAAAGTAACATAGAATAATGGACCTGATGATTAACTGGGACATCTGGAATGCCTTTGCACTAATATTAACTCTTGCACTCACTGCATTATGTTTAATTTGGTGAATATATGTCTCAGTCTTCCCATCTATAAAGGAGATATGGAAACTCCTCTTCATTAGTCTAGTAATTCCAAAAAGAATTAATAAATGTTTGCTGAATTGAAATGACTTCTTCCTCTCCACAGGGTTGCTGAGGATTAATGAGACTGAAATGTACTTGAAAGGACATAGGGACTATGTAACACAGCATGGAAACAGAAAATTTGAATGGATGTTTTCCAGCCACAGTTGATAAATTAAGGGATTGTGGATGGAGGCTAGAAGACTTTTAAAAGCCAAGGTCTATGTTTTAATAATATTAATCAAACACTTCTGTTTAGTTCAAAACTTGTACATGATTCAACACTTCTGCATAGTTTAAAAAGATTTTGGTAGAAAAACAATTCTGTGAAAACTTGAGCCCCTTTGATATGAAGTATCTCATCTGAGATTGGTGCAATTTTGATAGAGAATTTAGGCAGAGGACTGGACCGGATGACATTTGATATAGCATCCTGTGCTATATTATAAAAATGACCAAGAGAAGTAGTTGTTCAGTCCTGTCTGACTGTGATCCCATGGTACCATAGCCCACCAGGCCCTTCTATCCACTATAATTTCTGGAAATCTGTCTGAGTTCATATCATCATTTCTCTTTGTGATTGCAATTTTGGGGGATTTTCTTGGCAAAGATACTTGAGTGCTTTGCAATTCCCCGCTCATTTTATAGATAATGAATTGTGGCAAACAACTAGTAAGTATCCCGGGCCAGATTTGAACTCATTAAGATGAGTCTTCTTGATTTCAAGCCTCGTGCTTTTTTTACTGTGTTATGTAGTTGCCCAGGGCAGTAGTGTCAAACTAAAAAAAAATGGAGGCCACTATACTATACACAAAAACATTGTGAGCAACAAAATGATTTAGAAAATAATATTATTTTTGTTTTATTGTAATTGTTTCTTCTGTTAAAAATTTACCAATTAAATTTTAATCTGGTTTCTGCATCATTTAGGAATATGGTAGGTCACATGTAACCTGCTGACTGTGTTTGAAATCTCTGAATTTACAATACTATTTTCTATCCTGAAGTATTAGTACAGTACTGTGAAGGCAAAACAATGGCTTGCCATTTTCCCCCAAAGTGATTTTTAATTTTCATGTAGGCCTGACAATGTCCAAATGTTGATCAAATTTTGCCTTTTTATTAAGGCAGATCTCTAAGGATTCTGCTAGAGGAACTGAAATCAGAGGCTTCCTGGCTAATCCATTCCTTCCACAAGCATATACTCCCTTTCATGTGAACCCACTTGGTTTTTTAGGGTTCCTACTTTTGAATCTTTAGTTCACTCTACTTCTATACCCTTAGTAAATCATATAATTTTCTTATATGTCATTAAGCTTACTTTTTAAAACTGTATTTTCATTATAAATGTAAACACCAGTAGAAGAAAATATTCAGGTAAGTAAAAAAATTAAATCACAATAAAATTTTAAATCCCCAATTCATTTACATTTAAAAAACTTATACATTTACAAATCAAAAAAAGTCATTTTTCTTAGTCTCAATTTTTAGCTTTTTCTTCCATGTCTATTGTTGGATTTTATTGACATACTTGCATGCATGGGTGTATTTATATATGTGTGTACACAATGCATGTATAAACACACATGTGTGTGTGCATGTATATACATGTACATATATTCTAGCTTGGAAGTATCAAATCAGCTTGCTGTATACATGTGGCTCACAACACTCCAGATGGCAGCCCAAACTCAATCAAAATGCAATTCCTTTCCGATTTAATATGGATATATTAATACATAAATATGTATGGTTCTTTATGTAGCCCATAGGGTTCCCATTTCTATTTGAATTTGACAACATTGCTGTAGCTTATTTATGTCCATTATCTACCCTTTTATTTCTCTTTTACTCACCTTCAGTAATGATAACTGAAAATCATGGAATATAGTACATGGACTAAACAGGTCAGCAATCAGCAAGCATTTATTAAGAACCTACTATGAGCCAAATCCTGAGCCAATTGCTAGAGATACCGAGTCAAAAGGGAAATAGTCCCTGCTCTCAAGGAATTATCTACTGGACTATGACTTTTTCTCTACCTACAAACATAGATATACATATATATGTACATACATATGTCATGTCACACAATGGACACACATGCACAGTGCGAATATGTGCATTTATTTGTGCATATAAGTATGTGTGAATATTACACACAGCATCAATGTACATATGTACCTGTGCATTGTGTGTTCATATGGAGAGAAAGACAATGTCAGAAGCAGAGAGAGCATCACAGTGCTGCACTAGCACAATACTTGGTACATGGAAGATTCTTAATCTGATTGCTTGTTTATTTAGTCATTGTGCAGATTCTATGATTTTCAGAAGTATCATAATTGTTGGAAGACAAAAAGAGAAATTAAAAGGTATAATGATGGGCTTGAGTAGTCTAGAGAATGTAATTTAGGATTCAAAAGGTGCCTTAAAAGTCACCATCAAGAACATGGATGGCTGGGAAAAGAGGTAAAATAGTGATAAATAAAGAGTAAAGAATAATAAATTGCTCTGCTAGAATACATTGAATATTAAGAAGCAGAATGCAGCCCCCACTTATATTTGCCTAAAGCTTTAAGAGAGTTTTCCAAATTAGTTGTGATATCCCCTGGGTAAGAGGCATAAAACCCTGTGGGTGGGGAGGATAGGGGGGCAGTAGGACGCAATGGAGAAAATTAACAGATATTTTTGAGTACAACTCCTGTAAAAATAACTACTTGTTTTAAAATTGAAAGCCAAGTTCAAATCAAAATCAATAAAAGTGACACTAATATAGCTAATTTGCTTCAGCTGTCAGTGAATTCAACATAACAATTATTCACTATGAAATATGCAAATAAGGTCAAATTTGAGGTGATGCGAATCAAATCTCTTGATAGAGGTGCAATCTTCTGTCACCCTCACAGTCAGTGTAAACTCATGACACAAATGGATTGTGTAATCATGCTATTTGCTCCATTCCAATATGAAATAGGCATATGCAAAGTTAAATAATTTTTTCAAGGAATTTATAAATATAAAAATATCTGTATTTTTCAGTGCCATTCTTGTCAAATTTAAAATAATGAATGTTTCCCCAAACTTTACAATATTAAAACAATTGGAACATGTCTAGAATATTCATAGGTAATTATTTAAAACTTTAAACAATTAAATTTATATATTTTTAAAAAATGTTTTTTATTTTGATGTGAAAGAATTTATGATAGACAAAGATTTGATTAGTTTAAAGAGAAAAGCCACTGCAGCAGTTGAAACTACTATAAAAAAAGACAATAGAGACAATTAGTGAAAATGAAAATACAAAAAACCAGAATGTGAAAAGCTCAAATCCAGAAAAGAGAAGCCACTTTCTTTTCCAAATAGCCTTTTGTACTGGTTACTGGGTTATAGATGGAGAGGAAAGTCTATTTTGTCTACTTTTATGCATGCTTTAGCTGATTGCACAAAACCTATATGATAAAAATATCTTCAAAGTGTACGTTCAGAATATGTGGACAAGACTAGAAAATTATTTCAGGGAAAAAAAATTGACAGGATGTTATTTCCTTAGTGTAGGGAGCTCTTGGTGAACCAATCCACATTGACCTCTTCTCCAAAATAGAAAGAGGTGATTAAGGGTACTGAGAGGACTTATGACTTGCCTAGAGTCATATGTCCAATATGTATAAAAGGTGGGTTAAACTGAATTTAGATTTTCCTGATTTCAAGGTCAGCTCTTTTCATGTATTATATGACTGTTTCTCTCAAAGAAAGAAGTAGTTACTTTTAAAAAGCAAAAACAAAGTTTTCTGAAAACCCTGTTTGTGATATTAAGAAGATTGTTTGCATTTTAGAAAGTTGTTTATAGAAATTCTGAATATAAACATTTTTAAGGCAAAATATTGATGGTATCTACAATATTGATGGAATCAAAATGATGCTAAATTAATCATATGTAAAAGATGTAATATGCAGCTTTGAATAGTTTTATTTGCATAAAATATGGCAAGATGATCAATTGCCTTTAGGTTAGAAGCTCTGGGTGAACAACTCATTGAGAAACTAAAATAATCTTATATCGTCCTATATGTAGATAAAGCCACAGATATAATTAAAAACTGTGTGTGTATCTGATATAGTATTGAAATTAAAGTCAGAGAAGTTTTGTTACTTTGCAAAGCTATTTATGGCAATCAGCCACTTGGAGAGTAATTTTCAACATAACAGATTTTTAAATGAAAAAATATATATGTACTGGGAGTTGATTAGAGGTAAATAATTTATTTTACTTCAGTTGACTTGATAAAATTATAGTACATAACAAGAAATAAAAGCAATAAAGTATTAAGGTATTAAAAAAAGTCTTTAAAAAGTGTTTATATTGAGGTGGAGTCATGATGACATAGTAAAGCAGGAACTTGCCCAACCTCTTCCCCAAATTGCTTCAAATCCTTTAAATAATGACTAAAATTTTAGAGCACCAGAACACCCATAAATACAGAGCAGAACATTTTCCAGCCAAAGGCAACTTACAGGGTCATCAGAAAAGGTCTAGTGTACAGTCCTGGTGCAGGCTGCATCAGTGCAGCCTGGACCCCAGTCTCAATCCTGGCCCTGGACCCACAGCAGTAAAGTGGGTCTGGGTCTAAGGATCTATGAAGCAGTGGCAGTCCCTGCCGCTTCCAGACCTCTCAGTCCAGAGACCCACAAGTCATCCATGAACTCAAGCAAAGTGAAATGCAATGTATAAAAAGTAATAGTAATGTTCTGAGAAGACAGTGATCCATGACTTCTGAGAAGGACTTATGAAGAAAAATCCTATTTATACCCAGAGAAGAAACTGCTTGTGTCTGAATACAGATTGAAATATTCTCTGTGGCTCTCTTCAACAATGAGATGATTCAGACTAGTACTATTGGTCTTGTGATGAAGAGAGTGATCTGCACTCAGAGAGAGGACTGTGAGAATTGAGTTGGTTCACAGCAAAGCATTTTCACTCTTTTTGTTGTTGTTTGCTTGCATTTTACTTTCTTCCTCATTTTTTCTTGTTTTATTTGATTTTTCTTGTGCAGCAAGTTAACTGTATAAATATGTATGCATATATTGGATTTAACATATATTTCTATTATGTTTAACATATATTGGTTACTTGCCATCTGCAAGGGGTTTGAGGGAAAGGGGGGATTGGAACACAAGGTTTTGTAAGGATTAATATTGAAAAATTATCCATGCATATGTTTTGAAAATAAAAGCTTTAAAAAAGTAATGTTTTTGTAAAAAAAAAAATTCTCTCTTCCCTTCTCCCTCTCCCTTCCCCACCCCTCTCCCTCCTTTTCTCCCTCTCTTTAATTTTATTTTTGTGAGTTTTTTTAATTAGGGTGGGAGATGTATGTTTTCTTTCAGAACCTGACTTTAATGGAAATATTTTGCATAACTTCACGCGTGGTTTCTTAATGGGATGGAGGTGGGGATAAGGAAGAGAATCTGGAACTCAAAAGCTTTAAAAATAAATGTAAAAAATTGCTTTAAATGTAACTGGACAAAAATATTAAATAAATACGTTAAAAAAGGAAAAAAACAATCACTATTACATAAAAGTGCATATTTTGTTACACATTTTCAAAGTTGATTATCAAAGATGATAGAATGATTAAACATTTGCTGACCATTCTATGAATATACTTTTTATGAAGTCAGTTCAGGCAGGAATCAGAAAGACATCAGTGACTTTTGTTAGTCCTGTCAAGAATCCAGGAACCAATGTATCAGAAAAGGTCACCTCTTTGTTACCTATAAATTCTCTGTCTCTCTGCCATGGCAATGATAGTGTAGGGACTCCATAGGCACATGCCATCTTCCTTGTTCTCTTACTTGCTCTGCATAATCTTTTATGTTTCTCCTGTGCAGAACAGAATTAAGTGAGTAGGTTCATAAGATCATCGATCTAGAACAGGAAGGATCTCAGAGGTCATCTAGCACGAAACTGAGGCTTAAAAAGGTTAAATGATTTGCTCAACATCACATAAGTAACAAGCTTCAGAGATGAAAGACGAGAAACTTCTATCAAGCAAGAAAGTAAGTCCTGATCCTTTAGAGTTTCCAAAGTAAAGACCATGGCTCCCCATGGAGAATGGAGAACTTATGGAATTATGACAAGAGGCTATACTTGGACTCCAAAGGTCCAGGATCCTTTGTTAATTAATCAGAGGGTGGGCAACTGTTTGCACTACAACATCTCTACCATAACCACCAACAGACTTGTCTCCAACATAACTCCACCATTTTCTTCAATATCACTGCACTCCATTCCTTCCTATAGTTGACTTTCAGTGGAAGTTAGGAATATGAGCCCCTTATAGTAGAAAGGGGATAAGCTAATTTGACTGGCAAATTTTCCCTTCCACTCTTCCCAACAGATTCTATTTCCCAATACTACAGTGTTGAGTTCAATGTTTTGAGGGAGTTATACCTCACTCCAGAATTTTTTTCATTTTTTGGTGGGAAAGCCTACAGGATTCACAGTCATGGATGGGTTGTGATTATCCTGATTTTCAAAACCCATCTATCTTTCTTCTGAACTTCCCTTTTAACCAGGAAGGTACATCTTTATAATCTCCCAGGTTTTCAATTTTTGCCTTAATTCTTGCCTTTTCATTCAATTTGAATTGCCATTTTGAGAATTGAGAATGATCTCCTAATTGCCAAATCTGATGATCTTTTCTCATCTTCACTCTTCTTGACTTTTCTGTAGCATTTGGCACTGCTTATCATCCTTTCCTCCTAGACAATTTAATTTTACTACTTGCTTTGTTCTCCCCTTGCCCAATATCTCCTCAGTCTGCTTTACTCAATTGCTAGCCATATTGTACCTCCTAAACGTGGGTTTCCTTACAGAAACATACAAACATAGTAGGCATTAAGTTTATTAAACCCAAAGAATCCAGTTATAGAAGGATAGACTAATTATTTGACGAAACTACTGGGAAAACTGGATTCCTACCAACCAGCAATTAGTTTTAGACTAACACTTCACACCACATACCAAGATAAGCTTCAAATGGATATATGACTTAAATATAAAAATATAAACAAAACTGAAGAGCAAGGGATAAATTACCTTTTAACACTATGCATAGGGGAAGAGTTTATGACTACAAAACTAATAGCATTACAGAAGACAAAATGGATGTTTTTTTATTAAATTAATTCTCCCCCTCCTGACACACACCCAAACTAACCAAATGTGGTTAAGTGAAAAAGGAAACAGATTACTTAAAAAAATAACACTTTGCAACAAGTTTCTCTGATGAGGGTCTCACATCCAAAATATGTGATAAACTAATTTGAATTTATAAACCTAACTGGTCAAAGGATATGAACAGGCAGTTTTCAAAGGAAAAAATTCAAGTTAATAACAACCGTATTAAAGAGCTCTAATGACTAATTAGGAAAATAAAAAGGAAAGCATTTTGGGGGTTCTACTTTAAAAACTCATCAGACTAGCAAAGAGGAAAATGACAAATATTTGAGGGACTATGGACAAACAGGTACATTAGCACGTTGGTGGAGCTGTAAATTGATCCACTTATTCTGAAAAATAATTTGGCAATATTCTCAGAAAATTATCACTGTATATCTTTTGATTCAATTATATCATTATTAGAACTCTACCTCAAAGAAAGAGGAAAAGAACCTATACATACAAAAATATTTATATTAGCTGTTTTTGTGGTAGGCAGCAATTAAAACTGGTGGGCACTGCAGTAGTGCAAAGGATAAAGCACTGTGCTTGGAACCAAGAAGACTCATCTTCATGAATTCAAATCTAGTTTCAGGCACCATCTTTATGACTCTGGACAAGTCACTTAACTCTATTTGCCTTAGTTTCTCATCTTTAAAAAGAACTGGAGAAGGACATAGCATATCACTACAATATTTTTACCAAGAAAATCTTGAATGTAGTCACAAAGAGTTGGGCACAACTGACATGACTTAACAAGAAATTACAAACATGAGGAGTAGTTATACAAATTGTGGTATAGTAATGCAATAAAATTATTATGCCATAAGAAATGAAAAAAATAACACTTTTAGAGGAAACTTGAAGAACTTTAAGAACTCATTCAGAGCAAAGTGAACAGAAAAAGAAGATTCATTTGTATGATAACAAAATTACAGAGAAAAACAATTTTGAAAGAATTTAGAATTCTATCAATGTAATGATAAGCTACAAGTCCAGAAGACTGAAGATGAAAAAGACCTTTTTTTTAACTGTTAGAGAGATAAATGAACTTAAGATGCAGAAAGAAACGTTCATTTTTAGACATAGCCATTATGCGAATGTGTACATTGCACTTTTGTACTGAAGGTTTTCTTCCTCTCTTTTCTTCTTTTCCTTTCTTTTCTTTTGATTCATTTGATCCATGGGGTATTAGAGTATCAGATTAATTAATCTTGCTTTAATCTTCACATTGCCTTTTGCATTTGAGCTCTTCTTTCTTCTCACACAGTCACCATTCTAGTTTAGATTCTTGTCACGTCTTGTCTAGTCTATTGCCAAAGTCTCCTATTTGGTCTCCCTACCTTAAACTTATTCTCACTCCAAACTATCCATTACACAGTTGCCACAGGTTTTCTTAAAGTTCAGGTATAACTATGACACTTTCCTGCTCAATAAAGTAATATGGGTTTTTATATTAACTCTAAGATTAATTATTATTTCATATTTGTCACATTCTTATAAAATTTCCATAATATGCTTAATTAATTGTGCAGTTATACTGACACATAAATACTTTATACATAAAAGGAAATATACATATAGTAAGATATGTGCTTAATTTTTTTTCTAATTAGTGAGTGGTCAAGAAAAAAACCCAACATGAAAGACAACTGATTTAGAGCACTTGGTTGAAATGCATTTAGTTTATCATTATAGTATTATTTTGCCATGCCTTTATTTATATTTGTTATAGAATAGATAGAACTTTTGTGTAGTTAAGGGAGTTGCTTTTTATATTCTCATATGACTATGGGGGAAGGCTGCTTAATTTCAGGGGGCTCCCAAGACTTGTCTAGGATGCCTAGTTTTTCTGTACCTTCTTCACTCTCCTTCCATGGGGGACAAGCTCAGGGTTCTTTCCACTGAACTACAATGCTTATTTTTTTTGCCATCACAAGTCATTAAGTACAAAATGCTTAATTTGGAGTTTATTTAAATATTTGGAAGAAAATTTCTAATCCTTATAATGACCATGAACAAATTTAACCAAAATCTGATTTTACAAGTAGTAAGGCTACTGAGTGAAAATTCAGAATGCAATCTAGGATGGAGAGTCATATATCCTGGAGCCTGTGCCAAAAACTAAACTTGTAATTCAATTCAAGTCATCACTCCTTGTCAATTTCTTCCAGGTCCTGCTTTCACATAGAGCAAATAACCTATAAAGCATTATGATGTGGAACTATACTCTTTGAACCATAACATTTACTTATATCCTATCTTTGGGACATAGCTCAAAGAATGGTATCACATCCAATGGTATCATAGATTTAGAGTTAGAAGGGAACCTTAGCAATCATCCAGTCTTATGAGAGGTTCATTGATTTGTGTAAGGACACACCATAGAGTGGAACTTAAAGCATTCAATCCCAAATCTTGTACCCTTCCAACAGGTCAATATACTTCTTGGACCTATATTTCTGTCTCTATAGATTATGGACTACTCTGAGGTTTCCAGAATTTAAGTATAATATTATTTGTCATTTGTTGTATTTAATCATACTTTGTTAGCTTTGTAAAGATGAGACATAGAAAAATAACATTAATAATGTTTTCTCTTTCATGTATGGTTATATTAATTATACTGAAAACAACTGTAATCCAAAAGAGGAGGGAGTTAATTTATTTTGTGGCAGAGCAATAACACCACATAGAAATGTTGGTTAATAAAGCTTAATTACTACTCGCAAGATCAGATGTAAAACAGACATCCATGGGAAATAGTATAGGTGTGTGTGCCCTATTGTCCTACACTCCAGCTATGTGGCAGGATACTCTGATTAAAAGCCTAGAGCCACTCAGGACTTCACTATATAAGAGATTTTAGACAAAAAGCTGATACAACATTAATAAGAGACTGCCCTATTACTCGTGGAGTGTGGTTGTGGGGGCCACTGGGATGAGTGCATTGCCTGAAGTGTTTAATAAGAAATGACGAGCAGGGAACCAGAAAACTTAAATCTAACTTCCACAGCTAGCAAGCAGCTGAGGGATGAGGAGGCAGGATGAGGAAAAAGAAAAACAAAACCTGGTCTCCAGTTAGTTGTCATGATGCATCCTGGGGTCTAAGGCTGAACCAATCAAATTGGATTTCGCTAGTAACAATGATCTAATAGAAGCTGCCGTTCCCAGAAGCCCCACGTGGGAATTCTTGAGAATTATAGGATTTAGAGTTAAAAGGGTACTTAGGATCATATAGAACAATTTCTTTATTTTACAGATGAGGAAACTGTGGCCCTGAGAGGGGAGGCAAATTGTTCAAGTTCATATGGATAGTAACACTGGGATTTTATAGTCACACCTAAAAATGTGACTGACAGTGCTTTCCACCACACTGCCTCTTGAAAATAGTGGAAGGTGGGATGACCTTTGGCTGAATGAAACAGATGAGAAAGGTTTAGTGGACTTCAACAGAATAAAGACTGCTGATGGCCAGCATCTGAATTGAAGATAATTTTTGCTGTTTATTAGATTGGTGCTCTTGTGGTGTCATGGATTAGATTGGAATAGAAAAACTAAGTGTAGTGGAAACAGTTCTAGGTTAGATGTACATCAAGTACCAACTATATATCTAGTATTCTGTTTGGAACTATAACAATACAGAATTATGAGATGGAATCACTGCCCATAAGGAGCTTAAAGTAATTGCAAATAAGCATCTAGAGATATAAAATTTCCCCTTATTACGGCTTTGGCTGTATCCCACAAATTTTGGTATGTTGTCTCATTATTGTCATTCTCTTGAATGAAATTAGTAATTGTGTCTGTAATTTGCTGTTTCACCCATTCATTCTTTAGGATAAAATTATTTAGTTTCCAATTGGTTTTTGGTCTATTTTCTCCTGGCCTTATATTGCATGTGATTTTTATTCCGTCATGATCTGAAAAAAATGCATTTATTATTTCTGCCTTCCTGCATTTGATTTTGAGGTTTTTGTGTCCTAACACATGGTCAATTTTTGTATAAGTTCCATGGACTGCTGAGAAAAAAGTAAACTCCTTTCTGTCTCCATTTAATTTCCTCCAAAGATCTATCATACCTAAGTTTTCTAACATTTTGTTTACCTCCTTAACTTCTTTCTTATTTATTTTGTGGTTTGATTTATCAAGTTCTGAGAGAGGGAGATTGAGATCCCCCACTATTATAGTTTTGCTGTCTATTTCTTCTTGCATCTCTCTGAACCTAGGAGCTTAAAGTAATTGGAGGTGCAACATTAAAAAACTATTTGGCACTGAATGTTCAATTTGTGAAATATATTTGAAGGGGTAGGAATTCAGATGGAGAGGAAATTAATGAAGACTGGAGTCGTCAGAGAATTCATCATGGAGGAAGCATAATTTGAATTGAGTCTTGATGAGAAAGTTGACAGAAATCAGGACACTTAACAACATTCATTCATTCATTCATTCAGCATCTACCAATATGCAGAAGATTATACAAGGCCTTTCTAAGGAACAAAGAATAGATAAGATAGAGTTCCTGCATTCACAGTGTTTACAGTCTATTGAGGGGATAAAGCACCAATAAAAATAAATATAATAGGCTGCCTGGTACTATGTGATTGAGCATAGCCAAAAAAAAATCACAAAACAAAACTGAAGAAAACAATATGAGAGAAGGCATGGAATGGAGAATCAGTGTGATTTATCCTTTGAACAATGAGATTGACTTGATTGACATAGAGAGCTGACTTTGAGAAACAGTGATAAATAAGTTTGGGTCAAATTATGGAGTCCAGATAGAGAAACCAAACTGGGACTAGACAGATCTGGATTCTCATCTAACTTAAGAAATTCACAGAATGGTAAATCTGGTAAAAGCTTTAGAAAATATCTAGTCTCACTCCTCCTAATTTTATAGAGGAGCAAAACAAGGCCCAGAAAGAGGAAATTATTTGCTTGTTTTTAAGTGACAGAGCCGGGATTCAGATTTAGCTCTTTGATTTCGGTGTAGGGCTCTTTTGGCAATCCCATGCTTCCTCTCTGATTCTAGATAAATATTAGTTTTCCTTTCCTCTATTTCATAACCCTGGTCAAGGAGGATACATAGGAGGGAGAGCACCAGACCAGCATCAAGAATAATTGAGTTCAGATCTCATTTTGGACACATTTTTACCGTGTGATCAGAGGCAAGAAGTCATTAAGCTTTTCTCAGACTGTTCCAAGAGAGTGACTGAGACATATTCTAGGGATGATGTGAAGTTCAAATGAAATTATGAATATATATGTATATATTTATCTGTGTTTTTGTGTGTATTTACATATGTATATATGCATGTCATGTTGCAAAAAACATTTTAAAATAGATAAATTATTATTTAGTTTTAGTAATAATTTTTACCAATCTGGTAAATTTGCCAGTGATTTATCTGAGCCATTGTGTATTAAGAACTATTTGTCCTTTCCAGGACTAAAATTCTGTGATTGTTATGAAACCTGCTCCAACCTATTTATTTATCCCAGAGACATTTGATGTTTGGGGTGTAAAGGAAAGCACACTCCATATCATTTGTAACTTTCCTCTGCCTTCTATTTTCCTTTTCAAAAGCTCTTTATCATATCTTCCAAATAGGAAAAAAAAATCCTTTGCTTTGAAAGGGCTGCTCTTTGAAAAAGGTAATTCTGAGAAGCACACTGTAACTTTCCATTCAGTTCAAAAGGATACATATGAATATAGCATCTAAAGAGAAGGGGATATTATAAAAGGGCCATTAGAGAGAAGTTTTAATGTATCAGTGCTTTCAATGAAACATGGATTTTTACCTGATACTGCCAGAACTATTTAGTTGCTGATAAGATAGTGCTTTTTATAACCTTACAAACAGTGAATACCTATGGACACCATTTTGAATTTATCTTCTCTTAGCTCAGCCCTGGATACCTGCCATGACCATCTATTGTCTTGAGCTTAAAAGCCTGAGTTTATAGCCCACTAGATTGGGAGGAGTTCAGATATGTATCTTCACTTGAAGTGGTCATATGAACCAAACTCTAAAGCAGCTTTTACCATTTGCCAATTCTTTCTCTGAGCCAATGTATATTAAGTGTTATTTTCAACCAGAGGTCAATGGACACTTCCATGAAAAAGAGGTCTATCTGGTGCATATTGGCATTTGAAGCATCCCGAGTCTAAGAGCAATTCCCCTTTTCACTTAATAGGTCTCTGGAAGTATTGTCAGCAGATTTTGTTCTCCTTTGTGTTCACCTCGGGCTGTGCAGGGAATACTAAACCGAGGTGGATCTAAACATAGAAGCCTGGCTTCCTCTCCATGGAGATATGGATCACACAGATGAGGAGTCAAATGTGTACTTTTTGGGTTGTTTTTGCTGTCTGTTTCTTAGAGGGTAGCTACTGCACCCTGCTGGTCTATTTGGTCTCTGTTTAATACGAGTGTGTGTAGGAATACACAAGGACTTTAATTTGAAGAAAAATAGAGAATTTGGGGAACATCAATAATCATGTTGGGGAAATTAATGTTTCTGTCTTTTTGACTCTACTAGTGGTTTCTTGAATATTAAGATTACTCAAGTAAAAGGTGGAGTAGTGTGCCTATTTTTCAACTATATAACTTATGATTTTTCTACTATAATGTCCAGAGCTTTCTCTGATAGACTATGATGTGGTGAAAGAAGCCTGAAGTCCAGGTTAGAAGACCTAAGTTTGAAGTCCAGCCTTATAGCTGGATACCTGTGGAATTCTGGCCCCTTTTTGGACCTCTATTCCTTTCTTTTTATTTATTATAAGGTGACCTGACAAAATGATCTGCAAAGTTACTTCTGATTCCAAGGTTCTATGATTAGAAGGTTCCTAGAGAGTGGGGATGTGTTTCAGCATGCAGTCTCAAAACTGTAAATTAGGCAGAACATGAAGAAAAATGCCACTATAGACAGACCCTTATAATGAGTTACCTTCCCTAGTTTTAGTTTGGATATCAAAGGTTCATAGAATCAGAAATCTAGAATTGAAAGGAGCTTTACAGATCAAGTCTAATTTCCTCATTTTAAAGCTCAGTAAAATGAAATTCAGAGACAACATATAGTTAATGTAAGGGAAAGCGTTTAAACTAAGATCATTTAACTTTAAATCCAGCTATTTTTCATGGCACACTGATGCTTGAGGAGGAAAAAATACAGACACACAATGGTGATTCTTAAACTTCCCCACACTCCTATCAGCACAACAATCAATACATAATGAAGGAAAAAGTCCCCTACATCCCTCAAACAATTCCAGCTATGCTATTCTTAGGTTAAAGTGTTCTTTGAATTCATCTCTCTCTACAAATCTACATATGTCTCAAATAATAGTTTGGGAGCCCTGCCTATACATTGCGGCGATGATGATCACTCCTTTTCTTCACTGTATATATATCTTGACTCATGTCCCCTCTGTATGTTGGACATGATGCAACGAGAGACACAACTTCATCCATGTCTTTCTTCACAGCTCTTTGCACTTGTGACACCATTAGTAAAGCATCATACTAGCCTCAACTGGGGGTCATTCTGGGGTAATTCTCCTCAAGTCCTTGGAAAGTCTTGAGATAGCTCTAGAATTGGAGAATCATAAGAGATAACTTCAGTGACTCTCTAGCCTAGTCCAATCCATCTCTGAAAAAGTAATGTCCCTGGGCAGCTAGGTGGTGCAGTGAATAGAGCACCAGCCCTGAAGTCAGGAGGGCCTGAGTTCAAATCTGGTCTCAGACACTTAACATTCCCTAGTTGTGTGACCCTGGGCAAGTCATTTAACCCCAATTGCCTCAGAAAAAAAAGTAATGTCCCCTAAACATTATCATCAAGTGTTCATCTTTGCTTGAAAATGGAGAACTTATTACTTCCCGAGAAAGTCCATTGTAACTTAAGGTATTCTGAACTAGTCTCAAAGTTCCTGAATCCTGAACATTAGCAAATAGCAAGCATCCTCCTTTGTGTAATGTAATCAAGATTTTCAAAAAATATTATAAAATCCTTGATAATACATAAGCCAATAAGTAGGAAAAATTAAATTCAGCACCAAAATAGGATCACAGGATAATAGATACAGAGATGAAAGAGACTTTGGAGTCTACCTGTTCAAACCCTCCATTTACAAGTAAAAAAATGAGATCTAGGGAGGTTAAGCAACTCAGGTAGGAAGTGTCAAAGGTGAGATTTGAACATATGTCCTTGTTTGACAGAACCAGTGCTCTCAAATTCTCCAAACACATAAACAGAATTGTCTGTAGATTTAGAGTTGGAATAGAACTTAGAGATCCTATGGCACAAATCAATACTTGAATGGCTACTATAAAGTGCTATACCTAGAGACAAATTAAAATGTGACTTCAGATACAGCTTCAGTATCTGTAAGATTGGAATCATAATGTTTCTCTGCTGGGGTTATTGTGAATAGTAAATCAGACAACACATGTATATAACTTGCAAGCCTTAAAGTATTATATAAATACTAATTATTATTATTACTATAGAAGAGGAAGTTGGGATTCACATAGGTAAAGTAAGTAGAGCCTGCATTTAAATACAAGTTTTCTATTTCTAATTCCAGAGCTTGTTTTCTATTCAGTAAATTTTTTTGCAAAGCACAAATTCTCAGCACAAAGTATCATGCTAGATGCTAGATATAGAAAGATAAAAGCAAAATAGTTCCATCCTTCGAAGGGCCTATGTTCTATTGAGGGATATATCTGGTACACAGAGAAAGAAATGACAGGTAGTTTGAGGAGAGTGAGAGCATAAAAAACAGGAATATCAGGGAAACAGCATGAAAGAAGAGGTGGCACCTCAGTTGAGTCTTGAAGGAAGACAAAAATTCTAAGTAGGTGAGAAGGAAATGCTTTCCAGGTATATGGGATAGCTTGTGTGAATGCACCAAATTGGGAGAGAGAATGTCAAGGGTAGGAAGCTAATAATGCAGTCTGGCTAGAACATAGAGTGTGCAAAAGATAAAGCTGGATAGTTATGTTGAAGCCAAACTGCAGAGATCCTTAAATATGAGGCTAAGGAGCTTCTATTCTGTCCTTAAGGCCATAGGAAGAGTAAATTTTTTTTGAGGAGAAAAATGACATTTCAGATTGGTGGATTGCAAAGATTATGTTTAGCCCTTGTGTGGAGAATGATGAACATGGAGAGCAACTAGAATCTGGGAGATTATATCTGGGAAGCAATTGCCAAAAAGGGATGGATGCAAGAGGCATTACAGAAATTCACAGAATTCTTTGGATATGGAGGAAGGTAAGGGAGAGGGAGGAACTTAGAGTGACTCTAAAGTTTTCAGCAGAATCATAACTAAGATGAAGATATTGGGGCTTTGTCCCAAGGTTCTGAAATTTAGAGTGTATCATCAGCACTGGTAATCTTTCAGGGGTAGAAACAACTTAAATATCAGGAATAATTAGGGAAAATGAGCAATTACCATAAGGTGCTTCATCTTGCTTTCTTTTCCCTAAGATTACAAGCCTAATTACTACTTGCATGGCCTGGCCTTGCCCTGTTTCTCCCCTCAACAGTGTTTTTTTTTTTTTTTTTTTTTTTTTTTTTTTTTAGCAGCAGCAGCATCGCAGTATATGAAGAGGTTTTTTGTTAGGAATCTCACTTTCCCCACTAATGGAACAAATTCAGGTATTTGTTTCATGGAGCCTTGTGTTTTGAGACCTGAGGATTCTGTCCAAGATCTTTCTTCCTTCATCCCATTGGATTTCTCTCAAAATGTTCATTTAAGTGTACCTTCTATGTTGCTTGCACCTGAAGCGCTTGGTGGTGCTTGCCCTTAGCATCAGCTTGATAGTTATCTCTGTTTATAACCTTGATACACTGAGAGGATGATGAGCCTTCAACAAAAATATGGAAATTGAAAGAAAGAACTGGTTTAGGAGGAAAGATGATGACTTCTCCTTTAGACATACAGATTCTGTGATGACAAAAACAGTTATCCAGATAGAAATGCATATAGAATTGGAATCCAGGCCAGAAATAAGCCTGAATATATAGATTTAGGGTTGCTTGTATGGAAATAATAATTGATCCTTTAGAAGTGGATGAGAGAGAGAGAGGAAGAGAGAGAGAGACAGAGACACAGAGAGAGATAGAGAAAGAGAGAGACAGAGAGATAGAGAGAGAGACAGAGAAGGAGAGGGAGAGACAGAGACAGAAACAGAGAGACAAAGAGAGAGACAGAAAGAGAAAGAGAGAGAGAGAGAGAGAAAGAGAGAGAGAGAGAGAGGGAGAGAGAGAGAGAGAAGGATCCATGACAGAATCTATCCACATTGCAGAAAAATCACTGGTGACAAGCTGCTTTGAATTGAAGAGATTTATCTAAATATCTTGCTTGTCTTCAGAGAAGCACATGGGGAAATAATTCTTTAATTTGAATCAAAGGATCTATATTTGTGATTTTATTCTTCTACTTACAATGTATGTGACTTTGAGCAAGATAGGTAACCTCTCTATGCGTTGGTCTTCTCATTGATAAAATTAAGATAAAACTAAGTCACAGATATATTGTGATTAACTTCACAGTAAGTCAGTCAATCAACAAGCATTTATTAAGTGCTTACTATAAACCAGGCACTGTGCAAAACAATGAAGACACAAAGAAAGGCAACACATCACAGTCTCCATTTTCAAGGATCTCCCATTCTAATTGGAGCAGCAAAATTAATATACATACATACAGTATACCCCCATCTCCTTATTACCTCTGATGATTCTGAATCATCTCTCCCTTTGAGACAATGGTTAGACTTCTGGGCTTGCATTCATGCACAATATATGTACAGTGGAGAAAAGAAGAGGAGAAGAGAAGAGAGGAGGGACTAGAAATGACCTTCTGCTGAAGATAGAATCTGAAATGAATCCACAGGATCAGAAGATTAAGTCATGAGATAGAATGACTTTAAGTAGTTAATTACAGGAAGACTGAAAAATAAGAAGGGATTAGATTGTAAAGGGTTTTAAACATCAGAGGATTTTCTATTTGATATTAGAGGTAATAGAGATTTCATTGAGAGATGTGCAGGGGATGGTGTGGTTAGAACTACATTTTAGAAAATTAATTTGGCAGTTGAGTGGAGGACTGGAGTAGAAAAAGACTTGAGGCAGGAAGATCAACAGGAAAGTATTATTACCTTATTAAAAGCATGATGATGAGAGACTGGAGAAAGGTTGTGTCTATTTAAATGGAAAGAAAGGGGGTGAATGCAAGGGTGAAGGGAAAAATTATAAGATTTGACACCAGGATCAATATAGAGTGATTTAAAATGAAGAGTTGAAGATAAAGATGAGTTGTGAGCCTAGAAGGATGTATTAGGAGAGTTTTAGGGGAAAGATAAATTCTGTTTTGGAAATATTGAGTTTGAGTTGTCTACAGGATAACTATTTTAAGATATCACTAGGTCTAATATAAACCTGAGAATTATCTGCAAAGTGAGGAGATTACTAATTAAAGATAGTTTACAGGGAAAAGTATAGGACCATGTTTGAGCCCTGAGTAAATATCCAAAATTAGGCGGCATGACATAGTTCAAAATCTAGCATGAACAGTGTGTGTGTGTGTGTGTGTGTGTGTGTGTGTGTGTGTGTGTGTGTAGAGGGGAGTTAAAGCACAGGTTGTGGATGGCAAATGAAAATTATCCCAATACTAGAAAGAGAGATATGGGAAGTAGCAACAAAAGGAGGAATCTGGGAATTAGTGAGTGCCAGAAGATGGAAAGAAGGAGAAAAAAAGGTCTAGAATGAGTCTGTTAACTAGGAAGCAAATTTTTTTCCCCAAAGATTGTGGTGGAAGAGTGTACAGATATGGAGTGGGAATTTGGAAGGATATGGATGAGAGAAATGGAAGTAAGAGAGTAGCTGGCAGCTAGGGATGGGAAATAGGGTTTGTACATTAGAGGTAAGAAGTCAGGGAAGAAAGGAAGGAAGCAAGGAGGAGAAAGCATTTATATAATGCTTACAATATGCCAAGTTCTTTAAAAATATTATGTCATTTGATCCCCACAACAACCCTGGGAGGTAATGCTATAATTATCCCCTTTTGCAGATGATGAAACTGAGGCAATGAGTTGCTAAGTGAGTAGCCCAGTGTCACACAACTAATAAATGTCTGAGGTTGAATCTGGAGGCAGATTTTTCCTGATTTTACATTCAGCATTCTCGCATAGAGCCACCTTGCTTCCTATGGGGGTAAGTACCTGTTAAGTAACAAAGAGAGCTCAGGGGTGAGAAGAGAAAGTCTGGAAATGCTTAAAGGAAAGACAGGACTTGGGCAAGACTCTGAAGGATCTAGACAGGAGGACAGTAGAGCATTTCAAGCATGGTATGAGCCAAGTAGTGAGGCAATAATTCACTAGATTTTTTTGGGGGGGGGAATCATGACTAGTTCATTTTGGCTGGAGAGGAGCATTGTAGCAATAGAAGATAAGATTGGAAAGGTTGTTTGCAGTCAGATTGATGAGAAGTCTAATAAGACAGTACATAGCCTATTCAAGAAATACTACTAATTAGTAATGACTCACTTCCACATCACCCTTTTATTTTTAAGAGGAGGAAAAAAGAAAATTTTATGTCATGGTTGTTGTCTTATCCAAAGATCTCAAAACATTACACAAATTGTAAGTCTCCCTCCTTTACCCTCTTTCCTCTTCTTCCCACCTGGTGTCAGGGAAGAAGTACAGAATGGAAATAACAAGCCAGATCTGAAGTCAACAGGATCAGGCAAATAAAAGTTCACAGGCCAAAGTAGAAAAGTTGGGAGATACAAAAGGATGATTGATTGAGTCAGTCATATTTAGCAACAGGGAAAGAGGGAGTTTACATATTTTAGATAGGGAGCAAATGCCTAAGAATCCAATTATCTGGAGTGCTTCATTCTATTTGAAGCATCTCATTAAAAGAAAGATGGAGCAAACTCCCCACAAACTGTAAGAAACAAGGAAATAATCTACAGATTTTATTTATGGGCTGACAAGATGAACTTTGAGAGAATAATTACAAGGATAAAATCCATATAACAGAGATTAGTAGACAAGTTAAGCATGTACATGACTAGAAAGGTATGATTATTAAAGAAAACAGAGAAATTATTTAGAATACTGTACTATAGTGGACAGTATTAATGAGATGAAATTAAGAAAAAGATGATGTAGGCAAAGACTATTAGATGGCTGAGTGGTTTTCCAGTGGAAGTACTAGAAGCTCCATTTCCTCCTCCTGCTCTCAACATCATTAAATAACATTCATTAAGCACTTCTGAGTATAGGCACTGTATTAGTCAATGTGAAGACAACAACAATTTAATGCATACAAAATCCCTCCACTATAGTCCTCTGAAGTAATATCTCATTCTGATGTGGAGATGACCTTAAGTTCTCAAAAATTATACTCAAGTTGGGAAAGTTTAGAATATGGGCCTGTTAAAGAACTGGGTGTCTGGGTTTTTTTTTAAAGGACTAACCTAGTTGTGCCACAATATGCTGGATTTTCATTTACAGAAACTTATGAAGACTGTTTCCTAGGTTCTAGAAGTTTTTAGTCTATATTTATGTGAATAGCATCCACCCAAATGAAATTATGGAATCAAAAAATATGGAAGTGTGTGCACATGTTTTAAAATCATTTTCAAATGTTAATTTCCTTCAAACTGCATGTAGATGTTAAAATTCATTCATTCAATAATATTTTAAGTATAAGCACTTAATAAAATGCACCCAGATATGTATGGAGAATGTCACAAGTCCACAATCACATAGCTAGTTGAGCATATGAGCTAGGATTTGACTTAAGGCCTTTCTGACTCCAGATCCAATAGTCTCTACTGGGTCACCTAGCTGCTTGAAAGTTACCTCAATAAGCTATTGAATAATAGAGATAAATGCTATAGAAGGAACTCAGGAAAAGTCACTGCGCTAGTTGTTGGAGTATATGCAAAGACATAAATGAAATAGTCCTCCTCAAAGAGTTTAAATTTTATTGGGGATGTGGGGGTTGATAAAATCAACACAGGTAAATTTTTATTTTATTTATTTATTTATTTTTTAATAAAGCTTTTTATTTGCAAAACATATGAGTGACCTTTCAACATTGACCTTTGCAAAAAACTTTTTTTTTCCCAAGCTTTTCCTTTCCCTCCCCCCGCCCCCCCACCCC
>JAJPUD010009619.1:7494-50293 GCA_023553655.1 Myrmecobius fasciatus
AATCAGGAATTAAAACAGAAAAAAATCCCGGGAAATCTAGAAATATGAATAATGAAAGTTACTTCAGGTCAATTGTCAACTGTCAACCACTGGAAATTAACAAAGCAGAGTGGCGCAGCGGAAGCGTGCTGGGCCCATAACCCAGAGGTCGATGGATCGAAACCATCCTCTGCTAACCTTATTTTTTTTTTCAAATGCACATTAAAAAAAAAATCTAACTGACAATGGATAAAATACTGAACTTCAGAGTCAAAAAACTGTTCACATTTTCACTTTTTATGGGAGAGATTAATACTTTTCATAGCTTTGCCCCGGTCATTGAGGCTTCTAGTCATTTAGTAGGGCTTGAACTGCTCCATAAATTACAAGTCACTATTTCATTTGACTAAAGGAAACTCCTTTTCTGACCTTACATCTCTCAAAGTGTCCCTCTCCTTTAGTTCTTTTCCCCTTAACCTTCCTTGACTCTCTCTGTTAACCCCTCTCATCCCAGATCAGATTCTGAAATAAAGGTGATGAAAAAAATGCTGTAAAATGTAGGGAAAGTTGAATTTCTTTCAGCTTCTCCAGCTGTGCATTTCACGTCCAGCTCATCTGGTAGAAGGAGGTCAGCCTCCGCAGTGCTCCCCAACACTGACAATGGCCCCAACGGCTCTGCGTCCCCGGGCATTTAAAAACCCACCGGTCTAGACAAACCTGGGGGCATCACCCAGATCTGTACATTCTGCTCACCTTGCCCCAGCAGCTGCAAGTTGACCTAGATTCAGCAGCGCCGGGCTTCAAAACTACAGTTTAGGAGCCGGGGGCGGTCAAACCTCACTGCCAACCCTACTCGCTTTGTCTTGACACCATAAAATGGCCACCGTGGGATCATCCTGACATCAGCCATTTCAGCCCTTGGGCTGCAGTAAATGCCCTTCTCCGCGCTCCTGAAAGCCAAGTAGTGGTCTACAACACGGGCTTAGTGCTCAGTTGGCCCCGACCAGCTGATGCCTGGGAAGGTCCCAGTGCCCCTAGCAAAGCCAAGTTTGGCAGTAGGAGTTAGGGGAGCAAACAGCCAGCCTCTGCTCTTGATGAGCCCACCCTTCTCCGTTTTGGTTGCAGAAACTTATTAGCTGTATATTCTTGGGCAAATTATTTCTGTTTGCCCCAGTTTCCTGACTTGTAAAGATAAAAATAATAATGGTACCCATCTCCCAGGATTGTTTTGAGATCAAAATAATGTGATCGTAAAGCATGCTTAACACAGTAACTAGCATATGCTGAGCATTATATTATTATTATTTCTTTAACTGAATATTATGATACCATATCTGATAACACTAAGATGATATCAAAGATTAATGATTTTTGTGTGAGATAACTTGGAAATACAATATAATCTGAAGTTTTGTTTCATGGTGTTGTTTGTGTTATAATTGTATTTCTAAATTCTCTTATATTGTGAAATTTGAGAAGCCATTGTAATAGAAATACAAAGCAAATTTTAATTTTGATTCTGTTACATATGAATCTTTTTTTAATGATATGATAAAAATTAGATAATTGAAAACATTTAATGAGACATATTTTGTAATAAAGCAGATAACAATAATATAGTGAATATTTATTTGAAAATTCTTAGCTAATATGAAAGTGCATAAGGTGGTTTAAAGATGTAGCTTTAACAAATCAGTGAGGAATGAACTATCAGGTTTGACTGAAACCCAAGAATAAGTGTAGTCTTAATATATAAGGATTAATGAAACTGTTAGGAAACCACCTGGAAAGATATTCAAACCCTAATTTTGCTATTTAAGGTAAAAATTCCTGGGACTATATTTTGAGCTTTGATTACAGGGATAGTTGGATGAATTGTCATGAGCCAAACAGAGCCAAACAGAAGAAAAGTTGCATGTGCTGAAGAAAGCCTCTGCTCCTGAGAGAATGGCAAAATCATCTAAGGACCTCAAGGTTCATTGAGTAGAGACCCAGAAGCAATTGACACCCAGATGAGATAGCTGTCCCAAGATTCCAGATAAGGACAAAGTATAAAACAAGACCCTGATTCAAATGTGTGTTGGCATTTTCTCCCTCTGCATTTATGATCCCCATCTCTTTTCTGCATACAAGCAAATAATGACTAGCAATGACATCAGGGACAAACTTCCCCATAGATCCTGATTTTACTTGTTTCTTCTTGCTTCTTATATACCTGCATATACCTGAATCTTTTTTATTAGTCAGAAGGGGGAAACCTCAAGATATTAGGAGACATTGTGTTCTCCAGAGATAAGGCCCAGAAAACAGACTCTGCCCTGAGCTTGGCATAATAATCCTTTGCATTCACCCTTTGGATGATCTCAGCCACACCAAAAATCCCACACATTGGATAAAGTGTCAGGCCTGGAGTCAGGAAAAATAATTTTCCTGGTTGAAATCAGGCTTCGGTAATTTACTGGGTGTATGACCAGGACAAATTGGATTAAGGTAGATTTCCTTCTCCAGTTCATTTTACAGATAAGGGAATGAGGCAAAAAGGGTTAAATAACTTGACCAGAATCACACAACTAGTAAGTGCTTGATGCTGGATTTAAACCATGGATTTGAACTCAGGAAGATGAATCTTCCTAATTCCAAACTTAGTGGTCTTTCCATTTTACCACCTAGCTGCCCCTTGCATCAAATTACTGTTTACTTGAAGGACATTAATGGGAAGGGTTAACATTTTCCCATGATTACTAAAGATTCATGTGAAAAGAATTCTCATATTGTGTCTTTTAAGTTCTCTATAACCTGGCTTCTCACATTGACATTCAACTAAAAATGCTTTCTTCAAAGTTAATTTTGAATTCAGGAATCTAATCTTCTTTACTCAGTTCTCATCTATAGCATTTGATACTGTAGATTAACCCAGAGAAGAATGAATGTCTAAGAAAAACTAGTCAACAATGTCAGATCAAGTCCTGTAGAGGGCCAGGAGGTAAGAATCCATTCCAGGTCTTGAATCTTAAAGTACCTTGGCTCTCCAAAACTTGCTTTTCTTATTGAAGTAGCAGAGACTGCTTGTCAATATAATAAATTAACAATCTACCAACTGAAGCAAAATGCAAACATTACTTTTTGGATTAAAGGCAAACCTTTGAATTTAGGACAGGAAAAACAGTCCATAATGGAGGGTAAAGGCATTTGGGAGAAAGATACTTGAGATAATGGTTTTTAAACTTTACCCAGACGTGTATCTCAACTATTTGCGTCTCTGTCTAAGTAACCAAGATCTGGGGCTTAATCATTTACATCTCAGTAGCTTTTGTTTATTAGAGAAAACTATAGGAACTTCAAAGAGTTTACTTTGTATCAAGTCTTTTCCATAGGAAGCCTTTCCTGGTCCCCATCAACTGCTGATGTCTTCCTGTTTCAGATAATTTTCTATCTACTTTGTATATCTCATACATTTACCTAGCTATATGTATATACTGTCTCTACCATTACAATGCATGATTCTTGATAGTACAGAAAAGTTTTGTTTTTCCTTTCTTTATATCCTCAGAGCCAGTCTCATAGTAAATGTTTAAAAAATGCTTTTTTTTTTGATTGTGCATATGATTCTCAGATTTAGATATAACCCTAGTCTCTCCAGTAAGATGCAATACTTCATCACCAACTGCCTATTTCAAACTGAATGTCAGCTAAACATCTCAAACTCATTATGCCCCAAAGAGAATTCATTATCTTTCCTTCTGGAAACCAGTCCCTGTTCTGAACTTTCCTATTACTGTTAAAAGTACCTCCATCCTTCTTAAAAACATCTAGGTTCATAACTTTAGTGTCATCCTCCGCTCCTCAGCCAAATATTAATTAGTTGTCAAATACTGCTCTATCTCTACAAAGTCTTTACTGTACATTTTCTTCTTTTCACCCACAGCCTTTATTTGAATGCAGACCAAAGTAATTTCTTTCCTTCGAAGTAGTCTGAATCCTGTGATCCCCTGTGCTTCTGGGAGAAGGAGCACTTGAAAGTGCTGGGGCTCCTGGAAACTTCTCAAGGTCACATTCGGGTAATCTAGCAGTAACACCTGCAAGCTGGGGCCCCTTTATCTCAAAGTTATGAAAATGTTGTGGAAAGGCTGTCTCCTAAAATAATTGGTAACTTGTTACACATCAGCTCGTTAGCCTTGAGGACACTGACTTTTCAGCATGTCTTGCCCCCATTAGCCAAAACTTGTGGTCACTATGCAATTCCTTTGTCTCCATCTAGCATTAAGAAATGTAACTTTCACTCTACTTCTTGCTTTTGTTATTTCCCTTATGCTATAGAATCCCCTCCTCTTAGTGGTTTAGCTTTTCTAACCCCCCACCTCTTACAGTTCGAGGCTCTCTTGGGTATTTTTCTCCAGCAGCCGCTGCTTTCAATAAACCCTCCATTGAAATTATATCGTTCTCTACTTACATCTATATTTGAGGATAATATCTGGATTATTGCAATAGCCTCCTGATTGATTTTTTTGTGTGTGATTCATCTCTTCTTATTGCAATATATCCTATCCAGAACTATCAAAGTGATTTTCTTAAAGTATAGGTCTGATCATATCATCCCTACCCCAACTTAGGAACTCTATTACTTTGAAAATTAAATATAAACTCCTCTATTGGTATTTAAAGTTCTCAGCCTGGTCCCACACTGTCTAGAATTCTCTCATATTATTCTCTTCAATGATATCTGTACTCTATACTGGTCTAGTGTTATTTACCCACACAACACACCCTATCTCCCATCTCTGTGTCTTTGTCCTAGCTATCCCTCTTTGCTTAGAATGATCTTCCTTCTAATCTTGATCTCTGACAACTCTTGACTTTTTTCAAGGCTTAGCCCAAACATTGCTTTCTGCAGGGACCTTTCTTGTTCTTCTCTTCTCCTCTACCCCATTCTCCCACCCTCCCTCCCCTCCTCTCCGCCCCCCCCCCCTCCCCGCCCAATTGCTATTGCCTTCTGGGAACGGAGAATCTTTGATTCTAAGACTCATTCTGGAACGCTGGAATAGATTCACCTCAAGTAGCTGATGGGCTCCCAGGGGCTCATTCTCTTAACCTTTCTATATTCACAAGATTGTCATTTTCAGTATTTTCACCTAAAAATAAAAGAGAAAAGACGCAAGTACAGCATGAACGCCCATTTCATGGTTCTACATGTTGGGCTCAATGGTGAAAGCCTCTTCTGCTTACAGCATTGTCTCTGACTTTAGGAAGCATTCAAAGAAATACATGAAGCTACAGAAAAATGAAAATGGCCAAATGAACAAAGGCCTTTCTAAATTGCTCTCAATTTTGTCCATGCACTTAATTGAAAAGAACCTCTCCTACCCATATGCCCAAGGTTACAGACTATGTATGTTTCAGTGCCATTCCAAGTACTTCAATAATACATTCTTGTACTTTTTCTTCTCATTCTCTCTCCCACCCCCCTCTCTTTCTCATATATATATATATATATTTACCTTATTGAATCTAGAATGCTTATTTTTTAAAATAAAGACTTTGGGGGAGAATTTTTTTTTTTGGTTTTATATCAATTAAAATTTCCCCTTCATCCTTCTATCTTTCTTGTCCCAGAAAGCCATCCCCATAAAAAGAATGTTCTTTAAGGAAATAAAAGAAGGAAAAGATAATTAGGAAAAGTGACTGGCTGAAAAAAAAAATCTGAAAATATATATAACGTTCCACACTTGATGACTTCTTTCATCTATAAAAGAGTTGGGAAAGGTGCCTTCTCATATTTCTTCTTTGGAGACACATTTGTTCTTCACAATTTTGTTACATTCTTTTTAAAAATTTGGCTTGTAATTGTTCTTTCTTCATTGTTGCAATCATTGTGTATATTTTCTTGCTTCTACTTCCTTCTCTCAGTATCAGTTCATTATAGAAATCTTCCCATGTTTCTCAGCAGTCATCATATACTCATTTCTTATAGACAGTAATATAACATTACATTCAAGTAGTAGAACTATTCCCAAGTCCAAAGCATCTACTTTATTTCCAATTCTTTGTTATTACAAAAATTTCTGGCATAAATACTTCAGTATACATAAGGATTTACTTTCTGTTTTATCAATTACTTAATTGAGGTTTATGACTAGTACTAATAGCTCTAGATCAAAATACATTATGTCCCTTAATCGGCAAATTCCAAATTGTTTTCCAAAACTATTCTAAGCTTCATGATACATGAGTATGCCTATCTTCATGAGGCTCCTCCAATTCTCTTTTCACCTTTATTTTTTGTTGTTAATTTGCTTGGTATGAGGTGAAACCTCAAGGTTATTTTGATTCACATTTCGGTTATTATCATCTGAAACACTTATTGTTAATATTTTACAATTCTTTCGATAGAAAATGTATTTTTTTAGATAAAATTTGATTATTCTGATTCATTGGTTTGACAATTCTATGAAACCAAGTTTAGTATATAATGAAAGGAGGAAAAGGCTTTCTGTACTATCCAGTGTTTGGTTAACCATTCCCTCATCCCACTTTCTCTCAAGTCTCTTTGTGACCAGTGGAGTTTTTATTTGTTTGTTCAATGTTCTTAGCTATTAAAACTATTTATAATTTTTTTCTCAACATAAGCAAGAACAAGAATCTAGGTCCCTCAATGAAGAGGTTTCACACATTTAAGGGGGAGCCTTTACTTTCAAAGCATATTATCTTCTCAATTTCAGAAGAAAGAAGTTTCAAAAGAAAAATTAGAAAAGCACTGGCCATTCATGTAATTAGTGTATTTTTCTTAGTACATGTAATGTACTTAATGTAATGTATCAAGGAACCATAGCAAAAGTCACATGGGTTTGATGAGGGAGAAATGATGAGGTGCTGATGAGGTGCGTGAAAGAGAGATGGTGTTGAACTCCCTTGGCCAGTCGAGGGTAACCCCAAGGAACTAGGCAAGCCATCTATATGATTTAAAAAAATAAAATAAAATAAAATAAGGAGACAAGTTTATTTCACTGGAAAGAACAAATTCTTTTTTTTTTTTTTTAAGGATAATCATTCCATATTTTATTGGTTCAACAAAATAGTATTCCAGCACAATATTCTGCCACTTCAGTGGAAGAAAAAAAGCTTTAATAAAAAGAACAGAAAATAAAACTCAGATTTCTTATTTTTAAATCTTCATTAGCATGAATAGATAAATGAGTGAATGATTAAAGCATTTATTATGTGCAAAGCATTGGGCTAAACTCTGAGAATACCAGTGAAAAAGTAAAACAGATCTTGCTTTCAAGGAGCTCATATTCTAATGAGGGAGTTAACACATATAAAATGTTTTAGCTGGAAGTCAGATGAAAAGATCCTGTGATTTCTAGGGTATAGCTGCAAAGGAGCTGGTAATGCCTCTTCTTTAATGTTATTTTTGGTGATACAATCATATTCATTTCTTTTTTTTCTTTATTAAAGCTTTTTATTTGCAAAACATATGTATGGGTAATTGTTCAACATTGACCCTTACAAAGCTTTCGGTTACAAATCCCCCCTAGATGGCAGGAAGTCTACTACATGTTAATTATGTTAAAATACTTGACAAATCGAATATATGTATACATATTTCCACACATCGTTGTTGTGCAAGAAAAATCGTATCTACAAGAAAAAAATCAGAGAAAGGAAACAATGCAAGCAAACATCAATCGAGAGCATGAAAATGTTTTGTTGTGGTCCACATTTCATATCCCTCTCTCTGGATGTATATGGCTTTCTTTACTGAACAATTAGAACTGGTTTGAAACATTTCATTGTTGAAGAGAGCCATGTCCATCAGAATTGATTATCATATAGTCTTGTTTCCGTGTATAATGATCTCCTGGTTCTGCTTATTGAAAGAACAAATTCTTGCCAGTGGGAGGAGGCCTGCTTGTGTTGAGGGGAGAGATGATGCTGATGAAGTGCGTGAAAGGGAAGAGGGACCCCCTTTTGGCAAGTCGCGGACTTCGTGGAGGAATCCACGAACCCCAAGAAACGGGGCGCGAGGTTTATGGCAAAATGACTTTATTATAACCTCAGAGAAGAAGCTTTCTTAGCAGGACAGTTCTGAAAGGGGAGAAGTAAAGGTGGGTTATTAGCAAAAACTTCACTAGTATTTTGTTTTGTCGGTATTGTTTATTTTTATTCCTATTCCTTAAGAAAATTAGGATTTAGATTTAGTGGTAATTTATTTCAGTTACCCCAATTTGTTTATCATTTATTTAAATTACTAGTAAATGTTTTCTCCAGGGGCTCAACTCCATGCCATATGCCCATAAAGTAAGGGCACAGCCTGCCTGTAAGGGAATGGGGAGCCAAACCAAACAGACAGGCATCCAGCTCTTCTGAGATGCGGCATCCTGTCTTGTACTAGAAACAGTACCCTGACAAGCTAAGAAAGAATCTGCGCATTCCCCTGAAGCTACTTGAGCATCTGCACATTTCCGTCCCATATGTATACAGGCACAGCCCTTCCCGGCTTAATTATCCCCTCTTCATTCTACACTTAAAGTCAGGTTCAGAAGCCCTCCGGCAAACAGATCCTGACAAGTGGTAGACTGGATGTCAGACCGAAGAGGAAATTGAAGTAAAGGGCTGGAAGTTAGATTAGGACAAAGAAGGAGCGGGGAGTCTGGAAGAAAGGGGCACTTCCCTTTTTCTTGACCTGCTGCCTGACCCGATACTATTCCATCCTTCTCCGGCTCCTCCGGTTAAGCCAGGTTGGCGGGAAAAGGAAAAGAGAGAGGAAAAGGGATTGCCGCAGGCGGCGCCTACCAGATGGCGGGTACTTTCCCTGCTACTGGAGGCGCTGATCAAAGCCAAAGAGCAAGGTCAGGATACTTTGGGATTAAGAGTGGAACGAGTCCCTGTATTGGAGAAACCGGACCCTAACGGGCCGCCGGGTCAGACCAGGAGGAGATAGGCTCCCTTTGATCTAAGTGTCATCAAAGACCTGAAGAAGGCGTGTACCCTTTACGGCCTACGTCACCATATGTCAGGATGTTGTTAGAGAATTTGATTCATGAAGTCCTGACTCCTAATGATTGGAAGTCTCTAGCTAAAGTATGTTTGGAACCGTTTCAGACTCTGTGGTGGCTTTCTGAGGGTAGTGAGCTCTGCCAAACACAGGCCCAAAGAAACAGGCTACCTGGGGCTAATGTGCAAGCCTCCTTTGAGCAACTGACAGGTACGGGCCCCTGTGGAGATACAGAGGCACAGATGAACTTCCCAATAGCCGTCATGCTGCCACTAACGCATGGGGCTCTCCCCCCGGGAAACCGGGACAAAGGGGTAGCCTTCACAAAAACAGTACAGGGCCCTAAAGAGCCCTTTGCAGATTTCATAGAGCGTTTGCAGACTGCTGTTACAAGGACTATTGGAGAAGGTGTAGCTAATGACATCTTGGTCAGAGAAAATGCCCATTAGGATTGTAGGAGAATTATACTAGCACTGAAAAAGGATGTCATACTGCATGAGATCATAAGATGCTGTGCCATAGTGGGCACAGTTACCTTCCATGTCCAGACCATGATACAAGCCTTTCAGGACTTGAACTTAGGAAAACAGGGAGATACACAAAAGGAGACTCGGCGTTACTTTCAGTCTGGTAAAAGAGGTTATCTGAAGGCAATGTGCTGGCGGAAACTTAAACCTAAGGAAAAAGGTGGTGGAACAAGACCTAAAACTCCGTGCCCAAAGTGTAACAAGGGCTTTCACTTGGCATCGGAGTGTAGATCAGTTCGGAGAAATGGGAATGGTGTCTCCACTCCAGGGCCCCAGGCACAAAACAATTGGATCATGATGGCAGCTGCAGCCTTGTCCAGCCCCAGGAATCATTGAAAATCCAGTAATCTCTTTTATTCAGACCGAGGAAAAGCTGAGAGGGGAAGGGACAAATAGAATTACATGTCGTCAAGACCGCAACAATACCTCCCAGGGAACTGAAACATCCAGCCTATAGATCCATTACCACCCCATCCCCCACCACTTTCCCCACAGTAGGCTTGCTCATTTCGCTCCCTAAGAGCGCTTACAAGACAGTGTCCATTCATACACTGATCTGGAAAACTGGGGAACATGTTACTAATATACCAGTCACTAATATATGTAAACAATGTGCGATCTATCACCAAGGAGTAGTGCAGGAGCAAGTTGACCAAAGACACCTATAACCTTCTCTAAGTCCTTAGAATTCCCCCTTTTTTGCCAAAAAAAAAAAAAAAAAAAAAAAAAAAAATTAAAATCTGGAAAATGGAGAATATTGACTGATTTGAAGGTGAATGAACAAGTGGAAATAATGGAAGCTCTTCAGCCTGGGCTTCTATCCCCCTTTTATATTAATATAAAAGGTACACCTTTTATATCAATGTACAAATTAATGTGTACTGTGAAACCATCCCAGAGTGGCAAATTTTATTGGCCACAGCTACAATTTCATTCATGAGTCCCCCTTAAGGATAGCCCGACTACTGCATAACTGGCTATGGGTTTTTGAAGAAAAGGTTTCTAAGACCCCTCTTTGAGGATCAATAATCTTTATAGATATGACCAAACATAATATTTGTGCTATATATTCTCCTGACTTAGCTATAAAAAGAGTGGTCAGAACTTCCTTTCAGTCCATGCAGCAGAATGAGTAAGGGCTAGCCTTCCTTGTTATCCAGGAGATGTAAACATAGTATCTGATCTGGCTTATTCAGTAGGGATAGTACAAAGAATTGCCACAGCCCAGATGAAATTTGTAGCCTCTAACATCTATCAAACTGCCGGGATTTTTAGCTACAGGTTTCAAGGAAGGTAAATAAGGAATACGAGTGCAAGATGGAACTATTTGTCTGGTCTGTTCTTTAGTAATATTGAATTGATGGTGCAGAATTTATGCAGATTGATTAAATTGTGAATCACAGTTTTTGGCATCAAAAAGAGACATAGTAAGGAGGGTTGTTAAAACATCAGCAAAGCATTCCCTGCTGTTATATCTCCTGGAAGTTCAGTATGTGAGAATATATGCAAACACAAAAAAGGGGCTTTACTATTTCTTATGACATGTTGCAATTACTCAAACAATTCATAAATCATTAAATTACTAGAAAAACTTATTTGGGCTATTTCTATATTATTTACCACATAAACAGCATATTTGCTATCTGAAAAAATGTTGAGGTTCCTGAATAATATGCAGTGCAGTAATAATTGCATATAATTCATTCTGCTGTGTTGATTCAGAGTGGAAAAACATGTTTAGTGGTAGGTGGGATATATATAGAGGCCAATTGTTTGTTAGTAGCATCTGTAAATACCACAGTATTAGTAGTAGGATTATTTTTAGTCAGGCGTGGAAATATCCATTGATACTTAGTCATGAATTGTAAAATCGGTAGACAAAAGATGTTATCAATTGGAATTTGATACATTGTCAATAAAACTTATCAATCATTATCAGAAGCTACTAAAAAATCAGTTTGATCTTTGGAATATGGTTGATGAATTATTTGTGGAATATTTCCAGTTAAATATAATACCTTTTTTTTTTTTTTTTTTTAAAGCCTTTTGAATCAATATCACCCACCATTTGGGGGTAAGTAGAAAGGCTTTACTGTTTTGCTAAGTACAACCATTCTAAAACGGCCTGACTCTGATGTATGGTGGGCAAAAGAAATGTTGTGAGTAGCCATGACTGATATCTGTATTTTCTCTTGTAAATTTATTTGATCCAAATAACAGGAATTTATTGCTCTTTCTACTGCTTGCAAATGATCCTTAGCTTCTTTAGTTAGGCTTCTTTTTGAATTGGAGTTAGGATCTCCTCGTAAAATTTCAAATAATTTTGTCTATTCAAGTGTTCCCAATTTAAAATACAGTCTTATCCAATTAATATCCCCTAACAGTTTTTGATAATCAGAATGACTAGCTTATCCCTTTTAATTTCTATTTTTTGAGCCCTGATTAACAAGTTTTCAATTATCTGTCCTAAATATGAATATGATGGGGTTTAATCACACTTTCTCTGGAACTATCTTCAGTCTGTATTTTTTTAAAAGCCTCCTTTCTGTCCCTCAGTACCTGTTGTACAATATCTTGATCATAATGGGCACATAAGAGGTCATCCATGCAATGTACAATATGAGCTTCTTTATATTTGGCTCAGATAGGTGTGAAATGCCAATGACAAATTAACTGTATTGACTCTCAAAGAGACCATGAAAGCAAGAAAAGATAGAAAACATCGATGTATGTGGTCAAGACAAGTTTATTGTATCCATGCTCTCCATATTTAAGCCCTAAAACCACAAAATTACTAAGGAAACATAAAGCAGATAAGCCAATCAGTGCATGAAGGGACAATGTTTTGTGTACTAGTAGAAACTAGGTATTCTCTGTAGAAACAGCTTCAACCCTCTTGCCATTCTATTAATGACATACACCCAACACACTTATTTCTATTTCTCAGTCTTTGCTGGTCTGTTGGCTGACATTTTAAGGGAGTTGAAGAGGGATTCAAAGCCAGGTCAAGATAACCTTGAATATATACCCGAGATTCCAATTGGGAGAAAGCATATTCCCATATCATCAGTAATTCGGTGTGAAACTGAGGAGGATAGATCAATGGCAGAACTTCCCTGGGCAGAATGCATTAAATCTTGTACTGTCAATAAGTCTGATTTAAAATATTGTTTGCCCCCCTCCACCACTGGAGGGGGAGTGAGGGAAAGTATGGCTCCCATTGTTTTACAGCTGGAGCTGGCCTCAGAAACTGTTTCCTGAAGAATGATTACCTTCTCTATTATTCTGTGAGTGACATTTAGAAGCTCAATGTCTTTCCTTCTTGCATTTTGGACATAAAGTCAAAGCTTTATCTGCTGAATTGCCATGAGGTGCAACCTTTTGAGCAGTATAATTTTTTCTTATGTGATCCGGTTGTCCACAATTATATCATCTACGAGAATTTGAAAATTTTTTGAGATCGTAAATTTTCCTGATTTAGTGCAGCAGCCATTACCGCCACTTGAAAAGTAGAACTGCCCATGTCCTGACACCTTTGGATCATTTCTACTAAAGTCATTTTCAGTTTTCCCCAGTTAATTCTATTTTACAATCCATTAGCATTTTCAAGAGCAAGTTGTCTCAATAAAATTTGAGCTGCTTCCCCATCATTAATAGAATGCTGATTTGCCATTTTTAAGCAATTAACAAAAGTCTCATTAGGTCCTTGCATAATTTTTTGGTAAGATGTTCCTCTATTAATTTTTCCTGGTACTTTTACCCATACTGCTCTAGCTGCTTTCATAATTTCATAAGCTACAAGTTCATAATTTATTTGATCTCTTAATTGACTGAATGCTCTTATTCCAGTAAGCATCTCAAAAATAATTCTGACCCCTGAACGATCATTGACCCTAACCTGCTCTTGACACTCCTCAAAAAATGCTGCCTTCCATATCAAATAGTCTTCTCCTTCTAAAGTGGTTTTTGCCACTGAGCACTAATCTAAAGGTGTAAAAAACAGTTCTGCAGACTTGAGTCCAACAGAACACGTACATGTGGGCTATTGGAACCATAGTTAGAAGCAACCTGCTTAAAGTCTATAGATTGATATTCTCTTATAATTTGAGTTGGATTATTAGGATCAGGAGCTTCAAAAACAGGAAAAGCAATAGCATTTCTAAAGGGACATCTCTTTGTTTGGCTCTTTTAATTGCCTCTTGTACTAGTTCTAGAGTACATAAGTGTTAGGGTCCTGTGAGTAACTCAGCTTGGTGCTGTGAGGAAGTAAAAAGGCCATAGTGCTTAAGGCACCCAGATGTTTTTTCTGCAGCTAGTAGGATCTACCATGAGTGCAGAAACACTGGTTGCATTGAGAACGCATCATCCCACAGGCCAAGCCATTGTTGAACGTGCCAATTGCACTCTGAAGGTGTTCCTATCTAAACAAGAAAAGGGAGTTTTGGGGTTTACACGATCCCACACCTGATTCACTTAGGCCCACTTGGGTGCAGCACTATACACATACAATTATTAACAATTCTTGCACTCTTTGGACCTCACCCCAGCCATGTGCTTTTGGCACATGCCGAAAATCGTTAAACAACAGACGGCAAAAAGAATAAAAATCCTTCTTCCACAGTGATGTGGAAAGGCCTGGATGGCACTTGGAAGGGTCCGGGTTGGGTCAAGGTTTGGGGTCCCGGGTATGTTCTTGTTGTTCCAGATGCAGACCCAACAGCAGAGGATGTTCCAGCCAGGAACATCCGTGCCCTGGGAAAATTGGAGGAGAAAGAACCGGTGACTATGATGTTGCAGGTGCCATCCCAGAAGACAGACAGAAAGGGCTGGTCAGGCAACATCTACAATCGGGATGCTGGTGACTGCCAGGATCCTTCTGACCATGACACCTAAAGCAGTGGGCACTGCATCAGGGGCAAGTGCCCTGGTTGACTCTGTCAATTGAAAGCCAACAGCCTTGGACAATGGACATGGGGGCTCCTTCCCCAACCGTCTGCCATCCCTGAGGTAGGCTGGGGGAAACTTCACCTCATTTCCCGCGGGCAGGTAATACCTCCAAGTTGGTAGGTGAAAAACCATCGAGCTGGCCAGTTGAGGTAAAAGAAACATTGATACAAAAATGACTTTCATGACGGATACACCCCCTATGTGCCTTTCATTGGCCAATACCAAAGAATGTATTCAATTGAAACTGCCAAATTTTACTTCAGGGAGTCATTTGGTACATGACTTGAAACATCCTTCCTCCCTGAATATGACCATGTACACCATGATCATTCCATCAACTGTACCGGGACTGCGGAGAGTCAGGACATCTCAGATTTTCACAAAGGGTTTAATACCACCTCTGCCCTGAAGCCATGCAAGGAGGCCACTCCTGATTCCTGGATACCATTCCAGTCGTGCTCTAAAGGCATTCCCCAATGTTACCTGGAGAGACCCAATATGAGACTGATATTCTGGAACCATGTGGCAAAGGAGAAGACATACACCCAAATGCCAGCACCCTCCTCTGTAGGTGAACCATGGGGAGCACCCCACCCCTACATTTGGCGCTGGGACCAATGTTACCATTACTGCTTGTCCACGTCCAGCGGTTGGAATAAGAATTGTTCTGACTTTCCTTACACCGCGTGGGAGGCAGTTTGTGGGGAAAGGCTGAATATGACCCACTGCCTTACTGATCCATGTGACCTTATGATGTATTCCTTTACTGCCTTTCTCCCCTCACCACCTGGCTATGCCTTCTTTGTCTGCCCATCTCAGGGCTACTATGTAACCCAACCTTCTAAGTCTCCAGCTTTTTATTGCCTCCAAACTGTTTACTGCACCCTCACTGATTCACTGTCTACCCGTTATATAGAGTTATGTTCCTGGTTAAACAACCTGCTTACCTCCTTGTCCCTGTGAAATCCGCTGTGCCTTGGGCCCAGGATGCCTAGGATGAGGTCTGGTAGCGCATACAATAATACATGCACAGGGAAAACCGGGAATTGGCCGAATTCCTCTTTGGGGTTGTTAACCTTGCTATTTCAGCTTTTCAGAAATCTCAAATATAAGTTACAAGACCAAGTGGGCTATCTAGCCTTCCAATTACAAGCCTTTATGAAAAAGATGGCAGAGGCTTGGGTGAGACGGTCGCAGATTGATAATGCTGTGATTGCAGTTGGCAATGCGTCCGCTTTATTGGAGGTATTAACCTTGGTTCCTTGCCACTACAAGTACCACCCACTCTGTATTACTCCTTTGCCTTTTATTAATTCTTATAGTGGCTTCCCCAGTAGATGGAAGGACATAGTCATATTCAAGGTGCACTATTGGCCAGTAATGTCACCACCCAGATAGAAGAACTTTCTCGCCTGCCTAGTAGCTGAGTTTGCTCAGCAAGCTTCCAATTTCTCTTTGCTTTCCACTACTGCCGATTCCTTGATACAGTGATTTGAACGCCATGTTAATATATCTTGGCTGTGGTCCTTATTGGGCCCAGCTCTTTCAGTGCTTTTTTTTATATGCCTCTGCCCAATTTTTGTATACCTTGTAATTTCATTAATTAAGGGAGCTATTGTTGAAGCTAAGGTCAGTCTGATGTTGTGAGCGTCTTCCACTAAACAAGAAAGGGGAATTGTTAGGGTCCAGTGAGTAACTCAGCATGGGGCAGTGAGGAAGTAAAAAGACCATAGTGCCTGAGGCACACGGATGTGTTTTCTGCAGCAAGTAGGACCTGCCACTAGTGCAGAAGCTCTGATTGCATTGAAATGCATCATCCAACAGGACAAGCCTCCTTCTCTCATTGGCTTTGTGTGTGACCTCATGGACCTGATATAACTCTCAGGACCAGGAAGTAGGGGCAGTGCAGGATGTGATTGCATACAATAAAGATTTGTATTCCCAATCTCCTATATCCAGGTGCTCTGTTGAACAAAAGAACTACCCCTCTATTAGGCAGGTTACCAGAGATATCCAAAGACCTGGGATAAGGTAAGACTGGTGACTGGTGATCCAAGGGAGATCACACATAAGAATTTGGCTTCCCCTCAGATCTGTGTTTGTGAGAGAGATCTGGTCAGGAAGCTGGGAGTAGGGGAGGAGGGGAGAAGAAGAAAGGAAGAGGGGAAAGATGGAGTTGTAAATTGTACTGATTTTTCCTTTTTATTAACTTTTACACATTTTGGCCATTTTTTCTACCTCCAGAGTACTGGTAGAAGAATCTACTTTAAGGATTTTTGTAGTTAATGGTGTTATCTCTGGAGGTTGATGACATATTTTCAAAATATTCCAAATAGAAAATACATAAATTGGGAAAGCTCCTGGTCCCCTTTCCTTAAAATATTCACCCATATATTTTCCTACTTTATCCCATTTTTCCAAATCAATCATTCCCTCTTGAGGAAACCAGGGACAGCATATTTCTACAGACTTCAAAAATTCTTGTAACTGTCCTGTGGTAATTACCCTTTTTATTTAACAATTTTTAAAAACACTTTTAGATAATATTCTCTGTCCTTGCTACCTGATTGATTTTGCCCCTTTCTGCTTTAATATATGTACTATACTGACAGCAACTGGACAAGGCTCAATCTTCTAAATTTTGTCTTATATGTGATATTTCATATCTTACTTCTCATGCCAGCCTAGTAATAAATTACTTCAAGGTATAAAACTTTCAGGGTTAATGCAGAGACCCTACTTTGACATTTCAATTCACCTTAACTAGCAATCTATATCTATCATAACAATCATCAAAAACAGAAATTATCAATAGCAAAGGTATTTGTCAAAACAGACTTGTAAATAACATAGTTGTGATGTATTGTTCCTGTCACAAGCATTCTCCATAAAGATTATTCTAAATGTATCCCCAGTATGTCTTTCAAAAATTGTTAAGGCAGATGGTGAGCCAATGCCTACAATTGTTCAGCCCTTACAGAGAGTAGGTCTCAAGTAATATCTAGACCTGCCCTCTGGTTTGTAAGATTTTTGTTTGTTTTAATAGACTTCAAGCCCCTGATTAGTGAAACTTGCTACTGAGATGAAATTTTCTGGGATTGTAACTACTATTGTTTTGAACTTCAAATTCCAATATGATTGCCTGATGGGTCATTAAGTCAGTAAGTTACTCAGAAGGATGCCTTCCAGAATCTGGGCTTGGAAGACAACCTTAGCATCTGCTAGGGTGTAGTCCTTCTGACTCGGTTTCCCAGTACTGTTTCTTTGCTTTCTATCTGATTATTTCTGAGTCTGGCTATGAAGTGAAATTGTTACTGCATGATTGATTGTCAAAGCCAAAGATGTTTTCTCCTGTCATGTTTATGCGTCCAAGCCTGAAGAACCAGTTTTGGTAGTATGGTCATGCCCTTGTTTTTCCTCTTATAACAGGTTTCTATAATCACGGCAAATGATAAATAAAGGCCATGAGCCAATTATGTAATACCTTGCTGTTTTCAATCTGACTATATGTAGTCATTATATCCTAAATAATTAGGTGAATAAGTATTTGGCCTACTCATCTATCAGTTACTAGATATTTGTGTCTATAGATAATAGGATCCTTAAAGATTTCTAAAAAAATAAAATAAAATAAAAATTGCTATTTTATGGTTTGAGATTACAGCTGATACATTTTTTTTTTTTTTTTGCTTTTTGCTGAGGCAATTGAGGTTAAGTGACTTGCCCAGGGTCACACAGCTAGGGAATGTTAAGTGTCTGAGACCAGATTTGAACTCAAGTCTTCCTGACTTCAGGGCTGGTGCTCTATCCACTGCACCACCTAGCTGCCCCCAGCTGATACATTTTTAACATTTATATGTATTGTGTGTCCTGTGATGCAAACATGTTTCCTTGTATGAAAAGCTATTGGACAATCTATATTGGCCTCTACATCTTCTAGCAGTCCTTGTGGACCAGTCTTTCTATCTCAGCCTATTCTAATTTGTTAGAATCTAACATTTGTTAGATTTGTTTTTATTTTAGATTCTAACATCTATTTGTTAGATTTGTTTTTATACTAGATCCAATTATAGCTGTACTGGCCAGCTTCAGGGACTTGGATCAACCCAACAGATGAACCAATCAATGGGTCCAGCATCCCACCCCCCAAAATGGGATCCTGTATTCAGCTCTACACCCACTCTCAGCAGGAAGCAGTTTCAAAAGATGAGACTATCACCCCTGTCCCCATAAAGGACTTTGGGCCTCATTAAATTGGAGAATTGGAACTGGTTGGTGAATGAACACCAAATTCTGAGTGAGTCCCTGTTACAATGTATTTGTGACTGAGGATGGATTAAAATTTGGGTAAATGTTACTCAAAAAGGGTTCACTATTAACAACTAAACAATAACAGTTAACAAAGTCTACTAACTAACTACTAACAAAATTATAGAATGTATCTGCATTATTTAATTGAACACAATGTTCCTTTCAGGACATGTGATTCTTTGTGAGATCTTTGAGTAAGTACCAGAGTAGAAAACCCCTGCTATACCAGTATGTCATGTATAGGAACTTTAATTGACTTTCAGAACTTATATGTGGAGTGGCTACTCCACAATTGGAGCCCTTTCTACTCTCCCTCAGATGATTCCTTCTACAAAACAAAAGTGGGGATAACAAACCAGGAAGCAGTAAAGTGGATGGATTTTCCCAGAAGCACTTGAAAGAGTGGGGAACACCCCTTCACCAGACAACACACCTAAGGTTAGATTGAAGGGATAGCAGCTGGGGAAGAAGTGGGAGATGAACTCGACAGAAATTACCCTCTGGCAGCAGGTTACAGGCATCTCTCTGGTCACCATAACCTTGGTCTCAACTAACCCGGTTCAGCCAGTCCCAACCTCAGTATCACCAGCTCCTGTTCAATTTGCCCACCACTGTCGCCCCTCCTAACACAGCAGTTCCAGTCAAAAGCTCTCCCCACAATCCCCTTTCAGCCTTATTTTTTTTTACTTAGACTCTTGCCAACAGTGCACTCATTTTTAAACTCCACAAGTCTTTCTGATCCACTCCTACAATCCTGTTACCCCAGTTCTTTAATTAATATTTCAGTATCCTTGATTGATGTTGCAGTCTGGTACCAGGCCCCTGAAGGTTCAGGGTTCGCTTGCTGTGACGGTCTGACAAAATGTGTATACTCTCACACCCTTCTCAATAAACTGGACCCTTTCTGTATCCTGGTAGCGGTCTATTCTTCCAGGTGGGGACAGGTGGTACTATTTCAGGTCTCACCTTCTCCCCACCCTTCCCTTTTCTCCCTTCCCTCCCCTGGGCTCTCACAACTTGGTGCAGTGTCACTCCTTCCTCTCTAACTAACTAGCCCTAGTAGTGTTAGGATTGGACCACCTTAAGTGCTGTTTCACTCTTTACAAGCCATTCCGGTCATGCTGAGTTAAGTGCACAGATGATCTCAGACTTGACTCCATTGAATCAGCCATCTCAAAACCAAAAAACCTGATTCCCTGGCTGAGGTGGTACTCCAGGACTGTAGGGGGTTTGACCTGCCATCCTTGTAACAGCAGTCCATCGCCTTAACCACTCGGACACCTAAACGAGAAATGCTGCTTTATGCCAACAATTCTGGGAATTCCCTGTTATCAGGGAAAGTCTGGCTCTTGTCGCTAAGAATCTCTAGTTCAGACAAACGGAGCAGGGTTAGGGGATGAACTGGTACCAGTCCCTGTTTAATTCCTCCCCGTGGCTAACCACTCTTATCTTGTCTCATGGGACCAATGTTTCTCCTCCTTGCCCTGGCCATAGTCCCCTACATCTTTTTTAGTCTTATTCAACTTATCCAGTCTCAGAGTCAGTCTAAGTTATGGTGCCACAAGGACGATTCAAAGTTTTGAATATCCTCCTAAAAGCAGTAGGGAATGTTAGATCCTGGATTAGTAGGCCATAGCCACCACCCTTGGAAAAACTGGGTTTGGGAAAACTGGGATTGGATTCAGAGCCCCAAACCTTCCCTTCACACTCTGAATCCTGTGACCCCTTGTGCTTCTGGGAAAGGAAGCACTTAAAACTGCTTGGGGTCCCTTGAAACTTCTCATGGTCTTAAGATTGGTATTTCCTGGAACATGCAACTCCCTGAAGCATCCCTGTAATCTGGCAGTAACCCCTGCAAACTGGAGTCCCTTTTGTCTCAAGGTTATGTTCATATAGCCTTGAGAGTACCCTGACATTTCAAGAATCTCACTTAGATTAGCAAAAACTTGTGGTCTCGTGTGCCTTTCCTTTGCCCTTTTTCCTAGCATTAAGGAATGGTTTTGCTCTACTCCTTGCTTCTGTAATTCCCACCTGTGCTATAGAATCCCCTCCCCTTAGTGGTTTTAGCTTTTGTAAACCCCACCTCCTACTGTTTAGGGCCATTCAATTTGGGTAAACTGAGCCAGCCAGCAATAAACTCCACTCTAAAACTTCCAATGTCTCTGCCTTTTTCTTTTTCTAACATCACATATACTGAATCATAGTCCTATACTGATTAGTTTAGAGGGAATAGCACAAATAGGGCCATCTACCTATTCATGTATATATATGGGAATGTTGCCACTTTTACCTCCCCTAATTACAGCCTGGGACAATTGTATACAGACACCCCTGCGCCATTTCCAGAAACACTGGCACTATTATGTATATACCAAAAACTGTAGTTACTGGTTCCCTAATTCCACTGTGCTAACGAAAGAACATAGCTACAGAAAGTACACTGGGAAACATTCTACCTCAAAATCTCCATCCTGGTATGTTCTCTGTCAGTTGAACTCTACAAACACATCCCTTTTACTTACCAACTTGTAATTTATCCATTCCGTGGAGCCAGAAAGTGACATCCTTGTTAAATACTACCCATTCATATTGTGTGTGCCCCCCTCTGAATATGTTTGTCTGTGGCAGATCAATCCATACTTTGCTTATTGACTTCCCAACACTCACCATTTTTCTTTCCCTCCTCTCCCCAACCTTATCCCCATGCCCAAAGCCTCAAATGATGAGACCGATCCTCTTACCCTGAAACTGGAATGAGAAACCCCTACCAAACCTAGACATAAGACCTAATATAATAGGGAACAAAAAATAGTTCAAATAAGTGACTTTTAAGACACCTGGAGGTTCTGATCATTTGCATGTGAAATAAACCCATTCGCAAGGATGCTGGAAACCAACTAAGAGCTTGAAATGAATTCCCTTTATCAAGAGGACAAAGCATATGTCCCATCCCCAATACAAGATGCTAAATTAAAGCAAAAACTTAAGTGTGTGTATTGTTTCATTCCCATTTTGAAGGTAAGAAAGCATTTTTTTTTCTTTAGTACTCTTCAGAGAAGGGAGGAATTGATCATTACCTCCCAACCACTGGGTGAGTGAAAGCTAAGTGAGTATAGTGCTTTCTTTGTCAGTGTATTAAAATGATATCTTTTGTGGTGGGTGAAAGATGAAATGAGCGAGGAAACAAAGATTCAGTCTCTGGAGCATATCAATTTATTAAGCAATACATGGCAAATGTCCAACAAGCTGGGACCAGACTTCCTCAACTTATGCCTGGATCCCAAATACAGGGGGAAAGACTTTTTATACCTCAAAAATAATGACAAACACTGCCAACTAATTAAAAGGAAACGATGTAACATTAGGTAATTTAATTTCTAACTGGTGGATCTTTCAAAAAAAAAAAAAAGAACAAATGGGTGGTTCTCTGATTTCAGAAAAAGAAGTATTGCCACTTCCCTCAAGTATCTGTAAAACATTAAAGGAAGATAAAAACAATAACTGATCATTGCAGTCAGTTTTTAGATAAGAGAGTGGGTTGCTTGAAATACACACTGAGGAGGCCCTGAATGACCTTTTGGACCTAGAGAAACTAAAGAATCGATCTCTGAAGCAAGCTGGCAGAAGACACTGGTAAGAGATCAGCTTAGCTCTGTGGTCCCACCCTCTGGGGAGGTGTTCCAGTTTGAAAACCAAATTATATCAGACTTCTGAGACCTCGGTAGGGGTGTCAAGCAGCCTTACCTAGCCAGGCCTTGTCAGAAATCCCATTTATGTCCCTTGAGGTTAAATTTTCCCAAAAAAATCTACTTGTGGGCTATCCCATAATGTCTTTTTGGCAGGGTGTGGGAAAGGAAACACTTTACCTGTATCTTACCATGCTATTTGCATTCAGCATTAGAATGCAACTTTTCTGAAGTTAGGAACCTGCCTCACTTTTTCTGTTTGTTTTCTAACAACTCATTAGACTTTCAAGTCAGCAATGATAGTGATCAGTGAAAATATGGTATGACCTGCAATGCTAAACAGTAGATCACAAGACATTTATCTGTAATCACTAAACATCTATGTATGTCTCTGGCCTGCATAAGAACTATTAATATTTGGGTTGTTACGGTATATATGGAATTTCTCAGGTAAATTTTGAATTCTTTGCTTCTCTTCTAAAGGAGAACACACTGCTTAGTCCTTTGTATGTAAGGACTTTAAAAAGGAGTTTAGAGACCAGCTTCCCCTTTTCTCCCCCTCCCCCCCAAGATGCAGAGGTATAAATAAGGCAGCAGAGAACCTATCCTGTTAGTACTATGTATAGGAATCATGATTTCAGTGGGCAGGCAAAGAAGGGAAGGGAAGTAAGGAACCCAGGGGAATAGCACCAAGAATAGATTTTTCCTCTCCTGGGCTCAAATTATGTCCCTGTGTTTACAATTTAGTCATATACTGTTATTCTCTTTGATCTTTATATTTAATATTTTATGTATATGTATATAAATATACAGAAATGTGTACATACACAGACGATATATACAGCCAAGTCTCATGTAGAGAACTCCCAGGAAGCTATTGACTTTGATAACTGCCATGTTCCCCTCCTCCTAAGACAAAGGTACATATAAGTTTGAAATCATGAGAAAATATAAGGTCCTGGCACATTTCCTGGGGTACTGTGAACTTTATACAAAACTGAGTCTCCAGAAAATAACAACATGCTTCAGGGAATCATATTGTAGAAAATAGGAATCAGGGTTAGTCACCGAACAATACTTTTCATGATAACCTGTGGTTTTAATTGCATTAATGGTTGCATTAGCAACCATTACTAGCCCATTTGTATTGTACTGGTCACAACCGTCTCACATTTCAGGTATACAAATGCATATGTATAGATGTACACAATACAAGACATATACAATTTCATATGCAAACAACCATTTAAACAAATGCACATGCACAGACACATGTACAATGTATACATATTCATATATGTGAATACATTTTAACAGGCAGGGAAAAAGGAAAAAAAATTAAGTCTTTCTACAGAGGGGACAGACAAAAAAAATGGTGGCTAGCTTTGCCTTATGCTCCCCAATCTCTGTAAATTTCACATTATATAAAGTTCAAAGAAACAAGACCTCTGAGCCACATGGACAGTTTCCTTACATGGTACATAGGTCTATTTGAAAGGACAATCATTAGGATATTCCTTACATTCCTTGCAGCAATATCTAAAGTAGCAGCATTGTCAAACTCCGATTAACAGATCCAGAAATTTATGGAGGTACACTAAGTTCGGATCCCTGAAGCTGAAGATGTATGGTTTATCTCCTTGCTGTTGGAGTTTCTGGCTTCTGTACTTGACTGTCTACTGATGAACATACTTCCTCCTCCCTTAATTGAGCTGGTTTGCTCCATATATTTATATATTATATTTACACATATATTTTATACATGTTCCATATGTGCCACATACATAAAACACACAAACATAATATTTATATATCATTTTAATATAATATACATTATAAATATAATGAATGTAACATATATAAAATATAGTTTTATATATTTTATATATATATATATATATATATATATATTCTCTACATATGGTATATATACACATGTGTGCCTATATAAACATCAGCCAGGATATATATATATATAATATATATAAAATGCTGTTGTAATTGTTTTATTCAAGCATATCCAACTCTTCATGACCACTTAGTGGGTATTCTTGGCAAAGATTATCATGCTAGAGAAACTGAGGCAAGACAGAGATTGGTCTCTAATAATTTAATTGTGGAGAGGTTGGGCTAGGTGGCTGAATGGAACTCATGTCCAAAAGACATTCAACCCTCAGCAACTGAGGCAAAGACCTTTTGTTTTTGTTTTTTTTAGCTATGCAGGATATATGGCAGATAAGTGGGAGGCAAGGATACTGGGTGAGGGACAAACCATAATTCCAGGAAAGGATCATAATGTAATCCTTACACAATGGGGTCAAGATAAGGTCAGAGGGCAGGAGACATTGAGATGAGGGGCAATACTCAAAGGAGAGGGAATTATCCCACCAGGCATTTGAGATAAGTTTTATGATTCAATGGTATTTCAGTGTCTCTTTTCTAACTTAATTTCCCCATTCCTAAAGGAACAAAGGAGTGGGGCTATAATAATTTTATTTAGGGTATAATAATTCAGGGAAATTGAGGCATAGCAAGATAACTGGAGTAGTTTGCCATTTCTTTCTCTAATGTATTCCCATTTTACAGATGAAAAACTCAGTCAAATTCAGGTTGTGACTTGCCCAGGGTCACAGAGCTAGTAAGTATTTGAGCATGAATTTGAACTCAAGTCTTTCTGATTCTAGGCCCAGTGTCCATGGACTGACCACCTAGCTGTCTCTAGATATTACATACATTTAAAAAAAATCTGTAGATCAAAATATATATATTTATATGTATGTATATATGTGTGTGTGCCAGTATAACTATATAGCTACTATTGATATCTATGTATATAAATATATAGAGATGTTTACATCTATATATCTTAACACGTACATATATCTATCTATATATCTATATAAATACACACATATATGTATATATATAACAGAAATATCAACAGACACCTAGGGGTTATCTACATATATTTATGAGTATATAGATCTGCTGAAAGTTATTTATGTATAAATATATTTACATACATAATCTACAAATATCTATATATTTGTAATCTGCATATACAAACATACATGTCACTATATAGCTATATAAAAACATTTGTATACATTGAAATAATTAGATTATGCCTTTTATAGTGATTCTATTCACAACCAATTGATTTTGTCCTGTAATAGCCCAATTCATGATTCTTTGTCTCTGAACTTAATTCAGAAATTTGGCTGTCCTATAATGAATTAGGGTTAGAAATCCAGTTCTCTTAATACTGTTCTATTTTTTCGTCAAAGAAATCTGTTACCCTTGAAGGATGCAGATGGAAAACAAAGAATCAGGTCTAGGATGTTTAGATATCCTTCAGTGATTTGCTATCTCTGTGCTTTCTGGCAGGGCTGGACTCAAACAAGGAATATTTTAGTCACAGGAAGGGAAAGGAGGGGGTTGTTGCTACCCAAAACTATAAAAAATCGCCAACCCCATAACTGGGTCTTTACCGTGGAAACTGAGATACTATTGATCAGTAAATTCGGGTTCTGATCGTTCTCGGAACTTCGTGCTTCAGTCTACCTTAATTTGATAACTGCTCTAACATCTAAAAATATTTGTATATACAAATACACGCGCACACATAACAGCCCTAAATAGATATGTATAGGTGAAAACTACAACGACCCCAGGTCTGGGGATGGGGAGTGAGCATCCTCGGCAGACTGTGGACCTCAAAAACCAAAGGTTTTCAGAAGGTCCCCGCGCAGGAGGGAATTCCCCCTAAAGCACCAGACGGAAGAATACCCTCCACCTTCCCGGGGATTAGGGAAGACCGTCTCACCCCCATTAGATAACGATGGCCACGCCGTATCCACAGCACCAGAGCTTGGGGATCCAAAATCGGGACTTCATTAACACAACTTCCCTGTTGGAAGAAACAGTTCACTTCCACTTCCGGGAGGACGCCACGTCAATCCCTACTTCCTCCTTCTGGAAAAAAAATCTCCGCCAACCAATCACAGCTCGGCACAGACGCAGGCGCAGTCTCCGGAGTTACGCCTCTCGCCTCACAACCGGTTCTGTGTATTGTGAGAATCTGAGCCTCCGGGTCTTGGCCAACCCTGGCTATTCACAAGCTTGGATGCTCCGCGGGTTGGGCGAATGCGGATTTGGACAATTTTAAGGGATAAAATTTTTTGTTAGGGGTATTTTGTGACTCGTGCTTCGGGGTTGCTTCGTCTTCTCGGGGTCGTGTTGATAAGGGCTGTGAGCTTGGGCGTCCACAGCCCACCTTTCCCCCCTCCATTTGAGAGCTGAAGTGCAGCCGTAGTTCATGAAACCATAAACATAGTACAAAAATCCTAAGTATAGGAGAAAAAAAATTTGGCTACGTCAAATAAGGATCAATTTCGCGAGAGGCTTTCCATTGTGAGGCCCCATGGTGTAATGGTTAGCACTCTGGACTTTGAATCCAGCGATCTGAGTTCGAATCTCGGTGGGACCTGTGATTTTTTTTTTTCCTTCTGCTTTATTTTTACGAGTTTAGAGCGTTCATAAGACGTGATTCATAGAATTCTACTAAACGAAAAGAATATATCGAAAGTCACCGACTTCTAGCTCTCCCTTAGGAAATGCTGTTACCTACTATAGAAACGAATCCGAAACGTAAGGTAAATAGACGAGGTGGCCGAGTGGTTAAGGCGATGGACTGCTAATCCATTGTGCTCTGCACGCGTGGGTTCGAATCCCATCCTCGTCGCATTCTCTTGCTTGCTAAAACTGTGGTTTTTAATGCTTTGTTGCTGTTTGAAAATAACCGTTCTTGTCTCAGCTTCACCCAAAGAAAGTGTTACCCGAGTGATTTCCTAAAAACTAGCTAAGAAAAAACGAATCCTACCTTTTATTTCCCTTCCACCTTAGCTTCTAATGGAACAAACTAGACTTTTTATCCAATGATGACTAATTATCTGCTTCATCAGCCTCTCGGTGGCAACTTATTTGGCCCAAGGTCCATCAGTGAAATAATCATTTACACATTTACTTACTGTATTAGGAGCTGGAGGAGATAGAGGAGATAGAAAGATGCAAAGTTAACAAAGCTTGAATTCCTATTTTCAAGGAACCAAAATTTACTGCTTTCTCTTCTGTAAAAATTTCTTTACGTTCCCAGAATTTGCGGTGGGGTTTCTGACTTAAGACTTTTGTGCTGTTTGGTGCTCCCGGCATGTACCTTTATCTCTAAAAAATGTGTCCATTCTCTGTTCAAAACCCATTGCTCCTATTCCTCTCTCCTATACCTCCATTCCTTGTTTCCTGACGTTTTATAGCAAGTTATCATATTTGAAGGAATTGTGAAGCTGCGGGGAAAATAAAAATAGATTGATCATTTCAGAAATAGAGAAAATGAGTCCCAAGGCATTGTTAGATCGCTCTTTTTGCAGAGAAAGAAACTACACTCATCTGACATTAGTAGAGTCATCACGGCGGTAGGAAATAACAGGTGGGACCAAGCTCAACTTTGCTCAGCCTTTTTTAATGACGCACCCAAAATAACTTCACGTAGTCGGCAGGATTCGAACCTGCGCGGGGAAACCCCAATGGATTTCAAGTCCATCGCCTTAACCACTCGGCCACGACTACTACAGGCGCCTACTTATCTCATGAATGTTTCATTTCTTCATTTCCTTTCAGGTCCTAGTCTAGAATTTTATTTGTGGGTGAATTTCAATAAATGTAGATACAAAACATGCATTTAACAAGCATGTATGTAAGTAAAAACGTGAATGAATGAAGAATAGAATGCATGACGATATTATTCTAAAGTTTTAATAAAAGCTGTTTTAGCAAGATAGGCATGGCTGTATGATAAAATGATGAATTCGAAAAGCCTAGATTAGTTTTGCTATCCAAAAAGGGTCTTTTCTGAGGGTGTGTATATATATAAAACACATATACATGTGCATATATGTATGCATACATGCATATTGATCTGAGAATGTGTGTAGTATGTATGCATGTATCTACATATGCATGTGTAGTAGAGTCAGTACCATTTTGTAAAAAATAGGTGTGATCGTTTTGGGGTCCTGAGTAGGAGAGTGGTGACAAACTCTAAACTAACTGCTGTTTTGTTTTGTTTTGTTTTGTTTTTAAACAGTCCAGTGAAGGGGAATGATCTTTTTCAGTCAATCGGTACTTTACAAAAGTGCTTTGGAAGAGAACGTGTACCTTTACATATTTGTAATCTGAACCCAACAAAAAGTTTCTCTTCCTCCCTGAGGTCTTGACTTGGGCCCTTTCTGAGGCCCAGAATGGACAGGTGGATGGATTCTAAATACCTAAGATTCAAGGCCCACTGGACTAAAAGTTTCATGAGAGTCAAGATGTTGCATTCTTTCTTTCTTTGTTGCAATTTCTTCCGTTCTAACACAAGTGTGCATATATATATATACATACCAATTTATGAATAAACAAACTGATAATGAATGAATGTGAGCGTGAATATAGAACTTGTTGTTTGAATTATTCTCTCGCCCTTCCAACATCTCAACATCATCTTGAGAAAGTTTGTGATTTCTAAAAAAATACAGAAGTATAATTTGGTTTCAAAAGCCAAATTCTCTTAGTTACTATCTAGCTAGTCTTAGCTTGAGCTCAGAGGCCCACTTGTTGCCCATTACCAGTGGAACAAGGCAAAAATACAGTAATCTGTAATCTAGTCTAATAAGACTTCTTGCTTTCTCCAGGGTCAACCAACTTTTTCTCGAACTTTATACTCTCAACTTTTCTTTATTTCATCTTTTCCTATTTCACTAATCATCTTGATTACCTGCAAAATAAGAATTATAGTCACTTTTAGTGGACACATCAGTTAATAGTATTGATAATTAAAGTTTATAAGTACAACGTTAAATAATAAAGGAAGATGATATTTTTCTTTTTAAAATTCAAGTTTATTTTACTTCAAGGTCCTATTTCTCTTTCACTTGACTTCCCATCCCCCAACCGCGATCTCTATTGAGAAAGTAAGAGAAGCAAAGCCTGTAACAAAGATATAATATAGTCAAGCAAAACAAATTCTGACCCTGGCCAAAAAACATATCAAAGGAACAAACACAAGCCTCTATCTGCACTCTGAATCTAGCATTTCTCTATCTAGAAGTGCTTGGGATGTTTTTAGGTTCCTTTCAAGAAAAAATACTACAGATGTCAGAAAATCCACACTTTTTTTATTGGTTAATGTTATGCTTTTTTGAATTGCTTTCTTCTTTCCAGTATTAAATTTAAATAATTGTATTTTTAATGTAAAATTGTATTCAATTTTTTGTACTTAAGACAAAACGTTTGTCACACCTAGCAGAGGATGGTTTCGATCCATCGACCTCTGGGTTATGGGCCCAGCACGCTTCCGCTGCGCCACTCTGCTGACCCTATGTTACTTGTTTTATATATTCCTGCCGTTGACTGTCTCATCTCCATAGACGTAGCAGTCATTTTCCCCTTCACCTTTTCAAGGATTTCTTTTTCCTAGAGGAAGTCTTCCTGCTGTATCTCCCAATCCTGAGTCGTCTTAACCCCACTAGATAGAAGACAATCAAAAATTAGGTTGCGTGCTCTAAATTGGGACCGAACCTGAGTCCGACAATCTTCCTATTTCTGTACAGACGCTTAAAAAGGGAAATGAAGTGCTGCGTGTAATACGCCCATGTGAACTCCTGGTGAACATTCCCAATTAATGAAAAGATTAATAATAATAATAATAATAATAATAATAATATATACAGCGTCTTATAACGCTCCTTTCCCTCCTCAACAGTGCATGTGTATATACTGAACTCTGGAGGAAGTAAATACTAGAAGCATTTTGATTTGGTTTCTAGTGTGCATGTTATGTTCATTGTTGGCCTTTTGGAGTTTTTGCCCTGAGCACCACAAGCAAAACAAAGAATAACAACTTTTCCTGCAATCGAGTTCTGAAAATGCCTTGTCTAAACTCAAAAGAAAAAAAGGGGACGAGGAGTTCTCCACGTTGGGATATACAGCTTAGCTAACCCAGTTTAGGTCCCTGGAATAGGGTTTGCACATCAGTAGTGTCAGAGCCGGAAGAGACCCGGAAAGAGATCTACTTTTGTATCTAGTTCCCGCCCGCGCGCTTTCAGTTCCCAAACAGGTCGGCTCAGTGAGTATATATAATCGAGTGCAGGCTGCAGAGTTCCGCAGTCGTCCAGAACAAGTAGTCTGACTCAACATGTCTGGTCGTGGTAAGGGAGGCAAGGGTCTTGGCAAGGGGGGTGCCAAGCGGCACAGGAAGGTGCTCCGGGATAACATCCAGGGCATCACCAAGCCCGCCATCCGCCGTCTGGCTCGGCGTGGGGGCGTCAAACGTATTTCGGGGCTCATCTACGAGGAGACCCGCGGTGTGCTCAAAGTGTTCCTGGAGAACGTAATTCGGGACGCCGTCACCTACACCGAGCACGCCAAGAGGAAGACAGTCACTGCCATGGATGTGGTTTATGCCCTTAAACGTCAGGGCCGCACCCTCTATGGTTTTGGCGGCTAAAAATTGCGCTTTTACTAGCTCCTGTAAGTAAAAAAGGCCCTTTTCAGGGCCCCCCAAATTTCACATTTTAAAGGGCAGTAGCTAACTTTTATAACTTAAAGGTTATGATTTTGTTGAACAGGATTTTGTAACTTTCAATCTAAAACTGCTTATAACCGTTCCTTGTCGTGGTAAGCATCTGCAGATCTCACAAAATGGCTATTTCAGCTGGGTCACCAAGAGCGGTGCGACTGAAGTAGAATTAAAAAACGAGGACGTCACTTAAGTTCCCTGGCAGGAAAATGAGTGAACTAACCCGGGCTAAATTTCAGGTCCTTTGAATGCAGTCATCACGATCAAGATCTCTTCTGGGGTGGTTGTTTGGCGCCTTTTTTTCTAACCCACCATTCTCAGGCCTCTGGAATAGCTTTTGTGACCCGACTGGGGATAGAACTGCAACTTAAGGTAAAAATCTTTTCCTTTATGGCTGTCACCTCCAGCAGTGAAGGATAGTTGGGGGAAGGCGTGGGGATAGTTAAAAGCTAAAACTAGTTATCAACTTTGGACTGTGGAGAATCTTGTGACTGCTCCCTCAACGGGGCCATGTGCTCCAGAAGAGGTAGAATTCTGAGTCTGGGCTCTTGTGCCCCAGTGAGCAGTCTAAAGGGAGTCTTCCCTGAGCAACGGCCACATCTTGCATCCCCACTCCGGACCAAACTTGAGGGCGAGTTCTCTGACCCACAGGCTTTTGGGCAACCGTTGCGGTTCTGACTGACCAAGATGAGGACCAAACTCAAGGTTCCCCCCCACCTTCCCCCGGCTTTCCCCTGAACCTCACGAGATATCAAGCCCTTAAGACTCCCCTGCTCTCACCTTAAAAACCTGCTGTGTTCTGAACCCCGCCAAACACTTCCCTGCACCTTTTGCGGACCAGGAATCTGTTGATGACTGAGATAGTTGAATCTGCGACTTTCCTGTCGAAACTGATGTAATCTAGTTCACAGATGGTCTAAGTTCATTTCAGATGGACCTCAACACTGCTATGTTCACTATGCAGTAGTTGTTATGAAACCATAGAGTCCGGCCCCTTTGCTCCTTCTACCTCTGCTCAGGAAGGTGAACTCAATTGCTTTGACCCGCTCCTTATCCCTAAACAAAAGTAAGCAAGCATACCAATATCTACACATATTCCAATTATGTTTTCCAAATCCTGCATGCCCCTGGGGCAGTATGGAAAGAACAGGCCCTCCTTACATGTTAGCTCTTCCATTGAACAAGGCTCTGTTAGAGACAAAGAAAGAGGTCTGTTAAACATTACCAAACCCCTGCCCCCAAAAAGTGCATACCAGGAAGCCGGATATGATCAATTACCTCAAGAAAGTGTCAAGCAGGCATGAGAACATCCTGCTTCAAGAGGTCACATACACAAAGATAATCACCACATTCCTCCCCTCACTCAATTTCCTGACATATGGTCAACAGATGTTACATCCTTTGTTATATGAAAGTTTGCTTTGCTACGTGGCATTTGCCCCACAACGTATATAAACCCTGTACTTTACCTCAATAAACGAGCTATTCTGTCCCTATACAGAGTGGTCTCCATTCTTTCCTTTCACAGCCCATCTCCAGGTTGAAGCCTCCCCAGCCTTTGGCTCACAGGCTGATGCGAGATTTCAGGCACCCTTAGTTCGAGACCCACGGGACGGGTCAAGGCTCCAAGTCCTAACCCTCCTTCAAGCTGTCCATCTGTCTGCCCAGGTTGTTGTCACGCTCTGGACACAAACACAGGTCCCAAACCTCGTTCTTGATCCTTCTTAAGCCTCCTCAGTTCCCCCAAATCCCTTGCCTGATTCATGTCCAATATACCTCCATCCTCCTTCACCTTCCAACAATCTAGCTCTAGATGGTTCTTATCAACCGTCCATGTCTCCCTTGTTCCTCTGTATTTTTACCTACTGCCACGTCCAGCAAGTCCTTGACCCACATGGGACAGAAAGAACTGGAGTTCATGTCTGTTTCTATTTCTGACCTCTGCCAGATTACTGAGAAATTAGGATCCTACCAAATTCACAGAAAGTTTCGGCTTTCTCTTCTGACAATTTGAACTTATCTGGGGAACCTAAAAGTCATTCTCTTCCTCCTCCACTGTTGAGAAAGAGAACATGGAACTAAGCCCAGAACTAAACCTACCTTCCGGACCCAATAGCTGTTCCCTTCATAGATCCTGAGTGGAACTACAAATCGGGACCATAAGTTCATTTGTCTCATAAAGGAGAAAGCAAATCTTAAGAAGCTGGTGAACCATGCCAGAAGGAGGTTATGCAAAGGAGAATCCGGCAGCCAGAGCCTGGTTAGGGGAAGCCCTCAGTGATACACTGATCTGGATTTCTTTCCCCAACTGGAGCCGCTGTACTCAGCACAAACTAAAACTGGAGCAAGGCCCTCAAAGTCTGTTGAATGAACTAATGGAAATTGCTCTCAAGTTTTCAATTACAGGGATTAGTAGAACATTGAGGATAAGGACTACAGGGTCTGGACCTGAGGTCAGCAACAGGCCCAGCTGCAAGCCCAGTCCCACAGAGCCCAGCTTGCCTGGCACTTCTGAGAAATACTTCTTCTGCAAGAGCTCCAGCCACTGGTGAAGGGATTGCCGCAGGAAGAAACCATCTCTTGGCCCTTGCCCTGTCTGCCACTAAGAAGGCCATTGGAGACATGAATGCCCCTTGACAATGGCATCCCTCTCTAATGATGGAGCCGCTGCCCCTCAACTCTCTGCCATCCAAGACACTAAGGACATAGACTGACGGAATCTTGGGGACAAACTTCTGATTAATACAGAAGCTACTCCGTCCTATTTCACTTTTCTGGGCTAACTTTTCCCTCTGATCTTCCTCTAATGGGGATCGACAGCCATTCCAGAAAAGGGAAGGAGATAGGTATCCTCCTTTGTCAGTACCAAGAGCAGACTTTCTTCTACCAGTTTCTAAACCTTCCCAGCTGCCCTGTGCCCCTCTTGTGGAAGGACCTCATGGCAGAAAGTGTGAAGGCCTTTTTGCTAATAATAAGCAGCCACAGGCTCTAAAGGTACTGATCCAATTTCTCAGGCCAGACCCCAGTCCAGGGGCTTGCTTTTCTAAACAGCTGGGCCCTGTGGCTTCTGGGTGAATGGTCTGCTTCCAGGCTGTGGCAGTCACAGCTATGGTCACCTAGGGAGCTTCTGAAATCATCTTAGGGCACTTCCTAGAAGTCTAGCTTTCAGGAGGACTATGGTGACCTTAGAGACCTTCTTGGTTTGGCCAGGGAATACCTTGACTCGGTTGGTAAAGCTGTCTATTAAAATTAAGAGTATTTTTGAAACCAAGGGCCACTAGTGATTGATTGTCAGGGTGCTTTCTCATTAAGTGCCAGATCTTGCTCTTAGACACTCCCAGTCTCATACTCAAGATTTGCAACATCCTTGTGTAAGAAAACTGGGACATTGTTGTGTGTACCAGTTTCCCTGTCTGTTTCCCTCAGTTGCTGTTTCAGTTTCCCTTAATTGTGCTGCCGAAAAATAGCAATCCCCACTTCCTGACCTTCAGACATAATTGGACTCACATTCCAAAGGAGTTATGAAACCTCCAGATGGCCAGCCTCACATACCCCATATCTGTATGACCCAGACTTACTGTCTCAAGTTTCTCCAAGCACACTTCACTCCCTAACTGAATTATAGCTTTAGTACTCTCCTTTCCCTCACTCCCTACCTGTCAGAATTGAATTGATAGTTTCTTTTGAAACCCTGATATTTCTCAGCTATTCTTTCTCCCTGAGCTATAAAACCTGTATAACGCATGATGTCCCCCAATGAGGTGCTGAATACTTTGTCTATTCAGTTGGCTGACATGGCTGTCAGTCCAAGTCTCTGGCCTGGACTTCGTGCTTTGAGACATGAGTCCCAGCAGTCCTGATCCATAGCCATGGATTCTGAACTCTCAATTAACATCAATAAAGTATTACCTAATTTCCAATGTGTGATACTGCCTCAGTTTCTCCCTGAGCATTACAGTTGGTGGAACTATGAACAAATCCAGCCATTTTGGAGAACAATTTGGAGCTATGTCCAAAGGACTATCAAACTGTGCAGACCCTTTGACCCAGCAGTGTTTCTACTGAGCTTATATCCCAAAGAGATCTTAAAGGAGAGAAAGGGACCCACATATGCAAGAATGTTTATGGCAGCCCTTTTTGTAGTGGCTAGAAACTGGAAACTGAAGGGATGCCCATCAATTGGAGAATAGCTGAATAAATTATGGTATGTGAATGTTATGAAATATTATTGTTCTGTAAGAACAACCAACAGGATGATTTCAGAGAAGCCTGGAAAGATTTACATGAACTGATGGTAAGTGAAATAAGCAGAACCAGGAGATCATTGTACACGGCAACAAGAATATAGGACAATCAATTATGATGAACATGACTCTTTCCAAAAATGAAATGACTGATGCCAGTTCCAATGATCTTGTGATGAAAAGAGCCATCTACACCCAGAGAAAGGACTGTGGGAATTGAATGTTGATCACAACATAATATTCTGACTTTCTGTTGTTGTTCACTTGCATTTTGTTTTCTTACTCCTTTACTTTCCTTTTTGATCTGATTTTTCTTAATGCAGCAAGAGAATTGTATGAATATTTTTACACATTGGATTTAACATATATTTTAACATATGTAATATATATTGGATTGCTTGCCATCTAGAGGAGGGAGCAGAGGGAAGATTGAAAAATTATCTATGCATATGTTTTAAAAATAAAAAGCTTTAAAAATTAAAAAAAATTAAAAAGCCTTTAGGGAAAAAGAAAAAAAAAAACCATTTGCAACATCCTTACCCTACTATCCTCCTCCCTGAACTTTCTACAAGTTCCCTTAAGCACCATTGTGAGAAAATCCTGGATTCTACCTTTTCTAGCTGACCCAACCTTGCAGACTCCCTTTTTCCAAATCCTGATGCTGAATGGTTCACATATGGCTTCATTGTCATTGACCCAGGAGTCAGGAAAGGGGATTATACAGTCACTAATCATCAAGAACGTATTGATGCAGGGGCCACTGACACTTCAGTGTAAAAGGCTGAACTCTTTGTCCTGATCTAAGCTCTAGAAGAGGGAAGAGATATGAGATAAGCTATCTACACTGATTCAAAGTATGTGCTCCATGCTTATGGGGTCATCTGGACAGAAAGGGGCTTTCTCACCAACAAAAATTCCATCAAACACAGTCCTGAGATTTTGAGGATCTTCCAAGCTGTGAGCCTCCCAGCAACAGGACTGTGGTATATATTGTAAGGGCAATCAGGTGGGGGATTCTCCAAAAGCTCTGGGCCCTATGAGGCTGCAAAGGCTGCTCCTCCAAGAGTTAGCCTCTTGTTCCCTCTTGTATTCTCTCCCCAACTAGATTTTGAGCCTTAGTACACCTCTGAGGAAACCAATAAGTACATCTCCCAAAGTTTCACTAAGAACTTGACCAAGTAGTTTCGCCTCCCCTACTGGTCAACTTGCCATCCCACAGGTCAGGGTTTGGAAACTCATCTCTGGTGGGCACCCAGCCACTACTTGGGGGCCCATGCCTTTGATATTCTTCAAAATGCCTTTATGGGACCCAGACTTTTAGAAACAGCCTTACATGTTGTGCCACAGTCTCAGTTTCCCTCAGATGCAGTATCAGTCTCCCTCAATTGCTGTTTCAGTCTCCCTTAATTTCTCTGTCCCAGAATAGCAATCCCTACTTCCAGACCTTCAGAAATAATTGGACTCACATTCCAAAGGAGTTATAAAACCTCCAGGTGGCCAGCCCCCAAAGGAGTTATAAAACCTCCAGGTGGCCAGCCCCGACATCCCCTTTATCTGTAGTCTTCTTTGCCAAGGCGTCCCTCACTCCCTGCCTGTCAGAACTGAATTTATGGTTTCCTTGGACACCAGATGTGCTCATCTGTTCCCATGAGTTCTTTGTTTCCCCTGGGCCATGGAAATTATAAAACTTGTGTTTCCCATCAATGAGGTTCTGAATACTTTGTATTCAGTCCGATGACATGCTGTCAGTCTCTGGCCTGGACTTTGTGCTTTGAGACATGAGTCCCACCAGTCCTGATCCATAGCTATGGATTCTGAACTCTCAATCAATAAAGCATTACCTAATTTCCAATGTGCGATACTGCCTCAGTTTCTCCCTGAGCATTACAAACAGATCAGTAAGTCCTACCTATTGTGTGTGTCCAGTCTAACCCCGAGAGGATTTTGAGACCCTCTCCTTTCTCCCTCCCCTCCTTCCATCTTTTTTCCTTGGTCTAGCAATGGAGGATTTTCCCATGCAATGACTGAGAGGAATTTTAACCACATTTCCCTTTGTCAAAGATATCGTTATCTTTTGATTTTAATAAACACCTTTATCAGTTTTGTCAAGGCTTTCCCTGTCTGAACCAAGGAGACTTCTGAGATTACCAGAACCCTCCTAAATGAAATTATTCCTCCATTTGGCTGCCCCAATCCTTGCTAAATGACAATGATTCCTCCTTTACTTCCCAGTTGACCCAAGAGGTATCTAAGACCCTGTATATCACTTATCCCCTGCACTTGGCCTGACACTGGGGAAAGCAGAAAAGGCAAATCACTCCCTTAAGGGGTCCCTCACCACATTCCATAGAAGTCACATAGGACTGGGTCTTCCTCCAAGCCACTGATACTAAGCTTGGATTCTTTGTTTTATGTTGTTATGAGCTTTATGTTGCCCCTTCCTGACCTCTGGCATGCTTGCCAACCCAGAGACCCATTTACTCTCCCATTATACCGCCACTTAGGGCAGGTTTGCCAGGCCCTCACCAGTTATAATAATTTCCCTGGGTAGAATCCTGCCCAGCAGAAGCAGAGACCTCCTCCTCTCAATTCATACAGTGATCCTGTTTACCTCAAGTCCTGGAAAACTGAGGGACTCAAATCCCTCACTGCCAAGTGGAATCCTCCCCAAATTCAGGTGAATTCAAGGGCTTATCCAGTTAGACACATCTATCTTCTATAAAGCTGTTCCCACTCAGTCCCTCTTTAAGTGACACTTCCCAAGATCTTCTCTCATACTGTTAAGAGCTAATAAAGGACTTAAAGCTTCTCTTCAAATGCAAATCATCTACCTGAAAACTAAGACGACCTGTGGCCGGGTGGATATTCTTCACTTACCACTCCCTTCATCCTTCTTGTTTTCCTACTTGTTTTTTTGTGTTCTTGTATCTTTTGTTCTTCCTCTTGGGAGACTGCCTGGCCCCTCCAACATCAAACCTTCATCTATACTATTCCATTGATCAAGACTTCATCCTCCTTTTATTTTTTGTTTTGTTTTTGTTGTTGTTGTTTGGTTCCCCCCCCCCCCCTGCTTGGAAGGGGAGGATCAGTAAGATTAAAAATTATGATCCTCAAGGTAAAAGGAAATCACTGTAGTTTATGGATTTTAGCTTGTCCTCAGATCTCCAAGAAGACCCTAACCTCAGGGAAGGGATGTCATGCCATAATTTGCAAGTGAATAGGATTTATGTGAGCCTTAAGTGAGGGAGAACAGTACAGTCACCAGTCACTTTCTCCTCCAATGGAGGATCTAGATCAGGCTGGCTGACCTAGATCACCTCACATACCACTTTCAATTATGAAATAAAATAGACTTAGATTCAAATCTTACCTCTGATACTGTTCATAAGATCTGTTTCCTTATCTATAAATTGATATATTTGGAATAGATGGCCTCCTCAGTCCCATATAGTTCTATGATATTATACCCTTCTGAACATCTCATTACTTCCTGCCAATTAATATACACCAGCCAATTTATAAATTATATTTCCAATGACAAATATGTTGTTTTTTCTCAACTTTGTTCATAGCACTTGGAGTGACTTGGAAAATCTTACTTGATTTTCATCTCTGAAATTTATGCCCTGTGGCCATTGGTGAATAATTTCTCTGAGTTTCATTTTCCTCATTTGTAAAATGGGGGGTGTGTGGAAGAGGAGGTAATAACAGCACTTACTAAAAAAGGATTAAAAGAAATAACATTTAAATCATTCTGCAAACATTAATATGCTACCCAGAGTGCTAGCCATTAATATTGACACTATAAAAACTATAAAACTGGAAGCCTTGTTATCATTAGCTTGTTATCATTATCTATATTTCCTTCCTCACTCCTCAAGTTTTATCTTCCTTGTGCCCAGGCCAGAAAATAAAGATCAGCTGACACAATTAGAATTTTGAGAGCCTTTATTACCTGAGCCCGGAGACTGGACCCTTTAGAAGAGTCCAGCCCTGAACCCTGGGAGGAGCACACCTTTAAAGTCGTTGGCTACCCCCAAGGTTACATTTGACATTGACATCTCACTTACAATGGGGAGATAACAAGATGTGGGAAGTACAATGGAAAACGCCTATGTGCATTGACTGTAGACCAGACTTAGATAGGCAAACATTTTTCAGATATTCAAAAGACTCTGACCCACAAGAGATTTCCAAGGCCTTTATGACCCAAATGTCCCGAAAGATTCCAAAGTCCTATAACCCAGATGTGGGGCCCAGTCTTCTGTCCATTTCACTCCCCCCTTTTTATTGTCTGAGGCCAAAGGGGAGGAAGTCATTTTGAGGGCGAAAAGTTTGAGGTTCTGTATATGGTCCTGAACATAAGAGGTGAGGCACTTAATAACACAGGGAGCTATGAGGAGCAAGAACAGGAGGACTTGAACCTTCCATCCCTGAAAGGAGGGTGATCAGCCAGGGGGACCAATTACAGAGAAACTAAAATAAACCAGAAAAAAAGGTGCAAGGACCTAGGTGAGGGCAAGTCTCTCCCTGATAGCCCAAGAGCTGTTTAACAGCCTTCCATAGTCCTCCCTGTTGCAAGCTTGTCAGGTCCTCTGTAGTTCTGGAGCTCCATCTCAGCCAGGGAACCCAGTCTGAGATGGACAGTTCAGTGTTAGATCTGCAGTAACTCAGCAGAAAGAATAGCAGTGCTCAAGACAGCTGTGTTAGCCCCTCTAGGGCTGCACAGGCCGTGAGAGACTCCAAGGGGGAAGGGTGAGGCCCAAAGTTGCTCCACCTGTCCCCGATCAGAACAACAGACAGGCTGAGGAACACTGCTACAGATCAGAGTGTCAGTGTGCACACTGTGTCAGACCACCGAGGCAGGAATCCCTGAACTCAGAGGCATACATAATAAGCCAACTGCAATATAGGATGCTGAAATGCTAAGTGACTGGGGTACCAGGACTGGAAAAGTGGATCAGAGAGACTGCCAGGAATCAGAAATGGTCCCAGAAACTGAGTCTGCCAGGGCCATTCCAACAATAAGGGGGTACAAAGTTAAAGCAGAACCAGCAATCACAGGCCAGTTGGGGTTTAAATAATAAACCAAACAGGCAGAAAAAAAAATGAAAAATGGACTGCTGTAGGGGCTTCCAATTAAACTGGTGGGTTGGGGATGGGGCAGAAGTACCTAAGGCCAAATGAATAGGGAACTAGGGCACTAGTGCTTCCCATTTCAAGTATTTTGGGGAAAAATCTACTAGTTTTCCTGGTTATTTTCTCATTCCTCTCCCCTTTTGTTTTTCCCACCAAAGGAATCATCCAAGGAGGAGTAAATAGGGCTCTAGTTGTCAAGCCTATCCCATAACAGACTAGTCTATAGTAGGGGGTTTTATACTCTGGAAGTCAAGATCCCTTCACAATTACATATCCTGAGAGGAACATTGTGATCAATTTGACAATGCAGATACAAAACTATACATTACAATCCTAACCCAACATTTTCCATCCCTAAATCCAAAATATAGCACTAGAAAACCCAATCATAATTGTAGTTACCCACAATAACGGGGGATTCAATGAGGATTATACAGTAACAGGGGATTATACAGTAATGCACAGTCAGTTTAACAATAAGTTTTCAACCAGCCCAGTTCCCCCAATTCACTAACAAGTCCATTCAGGAAAAAGGGCAATGTCTCTTTAAGAAGCTAGTGCAGAGCTGACAATGGAACTTCTCCAGAGGAAGCAGGCAGTGAATTTATCAAGGTCCCAGAAGCAGTCATCAAACCTGTAAATTTAACCAAAATCTAGAAAATAACAAAACAAATGAATGCTAGGACAGTCTGAGACAGAAAAGACTGGTTCACAAAACGAGGAGAAGCCAGAAGAGATGTACCAGCGGCCTCCAAGAAAGAGAAAGGTTTGTCTTCACAGGCAGACAAACAGCTGCAGGCTGATAACAAAAAGCAGTTAGATCTCACAGACAGCTGTGCTAACTGTCCTCTCAGTATGCAGAAACCTTAAGGATCTGAATACCTACAGACACAAATATTTAGTAAGAGACAGATGACAAGGCTAAATACTCATGTGCCTAAGCATAATGATTACACATAATGATTACAAAAAGTCAGATTGGAAACAGCAACGCATGACATACTTAAATTGCAGCAATGATTTCTATTGACTATTGCTCTGATCACAGAAATTAGTTACAGGAGAAAAAACATGGACATGGCTATAACATAACAATCAGTCAAAACTGAGACTTCACGTACAGGACACAGGATAAAATAGCCTTAACTCCAGGTAATTGCCCCAGTAACTTACAAAAGGTGGAACTTTAAAATCCTAAACAATATCAGCTACAAGCCCAAGAAATTTTACCTCCAATAACAAATTCCATTAACCAAAATTTCAGATGAATCCTAAACAGTCATTTACCATGACATTTTATTGATAACAGTAAGAAATTTGTCCCATGAACTTTCTGGGACTTAATTTTCACAAATACATGTTTCATAAGGTGAATATTACAGATGATTTTGCTTTAAAATACCCAATACATAAAATTCCATTTTGCTTTAAAATACCCAATACATAAAATTCCAAATTACATATTGTCCAGAACAGAAACATAGGCAGAGACACAAAAGGCATAAAACTAATTTTCTCAAAATCCCTTCAGACAGAATACAATTTTAAGATGACTTAATACAACCAATTAAAACTCATACAGAATATCCCATTTTCACATAGAAGAATTAAAAATGTAAATTAAACTTTAGGAAATAACCTTACCAAATTACAGATCACATTTGTTATCATATTCCTTAAACCTTAAGTAAGCAAATAGCCAAGTTTATTTCCATTTCTAAAGAAGCAGCTGAAAGTGTGTGTGTGGGGGGGGAGTTAAAACTTCACCCTTTGACAGTTATCTTCCCATTTCTCCCTCTCCCATTCAGCCTAATTATTTCCTTAATTAACTCTTAAAATGCCAAATCCTTCTCTCTTCCCGTTCCCAAATACCTTTCTAACCTTTTTTTTTCCTTCACATCCTCTTCACTTTCTTCTACATGACTTCCCTCTTTTCACTCTTCCAAAATACACACAAAATTCTCTCCCTTAATCCCTTGATTCCAAAACCCATTCACAAAGCCATCTCTTATCTCCTGTCTTTAAGTTGACTACTTCTACATATTTTATCCTTTTTTAAAAAAACTTTACTCCTCTCCATTCCACCTACTTCAAAACTTTAAACTTTCAGATTCACAATATAGTGAACAGTCAAATAACTTCATAAAACTCACACACATGTTCACAGAATACATATAACCAGATCCAGAACCAGATGTGTCTTAAGACACCCAGGACCGTTGAACGGCGTCCCGAGACGGCCAGCAAGGGCATTTAACACCACGTCCAGCTTGCCACTTGCTAAAGATACAGGAGTACTCACCAGCCACAAATAATAATAATAATAATAATAATAATAATAATAATAATAATAATAA
>JAJPUD010009619.1:50303-72546 GCA_023553655.1 Myrmecobius fasciatus
AATAATAATAATAATAATAATAATAATAATAATAATAATAATAATAATAATAATAATAATAATAATAATAATAATAATAATAATAATAATAAAAAAACAACTAGGCAGCTGCAGGGGCCCTTCAGGATCCTATCAACCAGTACTGGCTTTTAGAATTCTTATGTGCCAATTTTGAGCCAAATTCAAAAATTTGGGTCTCACTCTACTGGTTCACAGGAAGAGATTACAAGCCTCTGGGGCTGAGGAACATATCTCAGTGGCCATACCCTGGAGTCTGTAACCTCCCTGCCCTCCAGGGAGAGGGACTGGCTGTCAGACTGAGCCAAAGGCATATCTTGGTGGGACCTCCAAATGTGATAGTCCAGCCAAGAAAATAAAGGACAGTCGACATAATTAGAATTTTGAGAGCCTTTATTACCCGAGCCCGGGGACTGGACCCTTTCCTGAGCCTTGGGAGGAGCACACCTTTAAAGTCCTTGGCTATCCCCTAGGTTACATTTGACATTGACATCTCACTTACAATGGGGAGATAACAAGATATGGGAAATACAATGGAAAACGCCTATGTGCATTGACTGTAGATCAGACTTAGGCAAACATTTTTCAGATATTCAAGACTCTGACCCACAAGAGATTTCCAAGGCCTTATGACCCAAATGTCCTGAGAGATTCCAAAGTCCTATAACCCAGATGTGGGGCCCAGTCTTCTGTCCATTTCACTTGAACTGTATCTTCTTTTAGCTAGTTGGTACAGTGGACAGAATTGCAGATCAAAAAGTCAGGGAAATTTGAATTAATCTGACCAGAGACATTTATGAGCATACTTTAATCTGGAAAAAGGGGAGAAGAATAATATCCACCTTTCATGGCTACTATGAAGGTAATATGAATTTATATTTATAAAAATACTTTGCAAACCTTAAAAAAGCATCCTATAATTATGGATTCCACAAATTATAGAATCTCTCCAAATTTATGTTGGTTCTCAGATAATAGGAGCATATTTTTCATGTTTATCATCCAAACCTTGGGCAAGTTAAAGCCATTCTTACCTATTGCTGATAAAGATGACTTTATGGAGGGGTTTTGTAACAAGGAGATAATTTATTGATTTTTTTTCTGAGTGCTCTTGGGGAATCTGAAAAACCTGATTTCTAGTTCTTGATGTCACTCCACAGTTTTATGACTTAGACCAAATCCAAGTGAAGTAAACTGTGCCCTTGATTCTGTGTCCTCTGATCGCTGGGGGAGGGCTGGAGAGGTCCTAATCTCAAAGACCCTCGGGTTGAGATATGAGGGGTCCCACCCACTTTTTCATAGGCAAACTTGCAATTCAATCAGATATCTTAGCCTAGGGCATAATCACCGCCCTTTACAGATAACTAGCCTTTAAATCTCCCAGCTTGAAGCCTTAGAAGGCAAAATAAAAGGAAGACTCTGAACCCCAAAACTTGGCTGTTTCCTACACCAGAAAAAAGCTCACTGAGCTAATGCTTAGAGTAAGTCCGTCTTGGCTGATTTCCCACAGGGTAAAGGCCCGCTGAGTTGCTCCTGCTAAACTAATCTTTGCTAAATAACCCACCTTTACTTCTCTTTCAGAACTGTCCTGCTAAGAAAACTGCTTCTCTGAGGCTATAATAAACCCATTTTGCCATAAACTACGCGTCTGGTTTCTTGGGGCTCGTGGATTCCTCCATGAAGCCCGCGACTGGCCAAAAGAAGGTCCTCTCTCCCCTTTAACGCACCTCATCAGTACCATTTCTCCCTCATCACAAGGACCGTAATTCTTTCATCTTTAAGTTGAGTGGATTGGTGATTTCATGATCCAATAAACACTAGCAGGTATTACAATTTTTATTTTTTAGCCCCACCCACACTACAGTAAAAGATTTTGTGTAAGAAGATTGAAATTGACAGGTCTCATTTTTTTCTTCTGTAAAATAAGCTGAGGGTCTAATTAAATCAGGAATTCTTAACTGTTAACAAATATATGCATATCTATATAAACACATTAGTAACTATTTTAATGTTTCCTTTGAAGTTCTATGCATTCTATTTTAAACATTTAAAAACATTCTGATTTTACATGAGCCGATACATGGTGAAGTGAATAGAGAACCAGGAGAACGTGGTATAGTTATGGCAATATTGTTCCGTGAAAAGTTGTGAATGACAGATATTCTCAGTAATAGAATAATAAAAGAAAACTCCAAAAGACTAATGAAGTGTACTATCTACCTCCATTGAAAAATATATATACATTATATTCAATCAATATATGTATATTGATTGAAAACAAACTGAACCACTCTATTTCCACTTTATTTCATTTTTTTCTTTTATTCGAATCTTCTTGCACAAAATGAATAATGGAAATGTTTTACATAGTTGCACATACATTATATACATATATATATATTGCTTATGTAAGGGAGGAAGGTAGGGAAAGAAGAGAAATATAATTTGGAACTCAAAAATTTAAGTTAAAAAATGTTTTTAAAAAATCATCTGTTGGGTCCCTTCCAGATCTAACTCATGATTTAGTGTGCGAAGTTTAAATCAAATAAACTAGTCCTGAGCCCTCTATTTTACCCTGAACTCCTCAGGAAGGTTATGAAAGACTTAGCTCTTACTTGTATCTTGCTTTATTTATAATCTTCCCGCGAATTTTATCTGGAAAGATTTAACCACCCCCACTTCTCCTTTTGTGAACAGAAATCAAATATAAGAAAAAGCTGGTTGGTCTGTTTTCCAATTAGAGGGAAATCTATTCTTGAAGTTATGTTTCTTTAAATGACGTATTCTAGAATAGAATGGGCGGGAAACAACTCCAAAGCCCACGGCCCCGCCCGCGCTTTCAGTTCTCAAACAGGTCGGCTAGATGAATATATAAAGGAGAGTAGCGGGCCTTCACCAGCAGTTCTTGAGAACTACTTGGAGTCATCATGTCTGGCCGTGGTAAGGGAGGCAAGGGCCTTGGTAAAGGAGGTGCCAAACGGCACCGGAAGGTGCTCCGGGATAACATCCAGGGCATCACCAAGCCCGCCATCCGCCGTCTGGCTCGGCGTGGGGGCGTGAAGCGTATCTCGGGTCTCATTTATGAGGAGACCCGCGGTGTGCTCAAAGTGTTCCTGGAGAACGTAATCCGGGACGCCGTCACCTACACCGAGCACGCCAAGAGGAAGACCGTCACTGCCATGGACGTGGTCTACGCCCTTAAACGCCAGGGCCGCACTCTCTACGGCTTCGGCGGCTAAGGCAGCTGCAAAGTGCAAAACCGCCATGAAAACCAAAGGCCCTTTTCAGGGCCCCCCTCCAAAGTCTATTGAAAGATCTGTAAATGCTCATACAACATTTCTAACTGCCACCATTAGAACTTATTAGTTCTGTTAACAGTATGTTGGAGAGGTAGGTGGGGTGTTGCAACTGATATATTTTGCAGCAAGTTGGGTTTAAGCATTCACGTTCATGAAATAGCTACAAAATGGAATCCCGTAGTGTATAAGCTATATAGATTGAGAAAGTCCTAGAGATATCGCGAGAATGGTGGGAGAATCGTGAGCCAATCGTAGTGTGCTCCCGCTTAAATGTCTTGTCCAATCAGAAAAGCAAATTTATGATCCGGACAGGTTGAAGATCTTTAGAGCCCATGAACCACTGGAAAATTTAAAAGCGCCTTAAGTGGAAAAAGACAACCACAAAAGGGAAAGATGACTTTTTGCAAAATACCCTTTAACCACTGAGAACGAGTTGTAGATCCTAATAGTGGGTTTTGAGAACAGAAAAGTCTAGCTCCTATATTCTAATCATTTTGTACGTGTATTAAAATGGTTCGTTTCATTCAGTTCATTCTCGATCCGTTTCGAGTTTTGGGGATTATGGAAGATTTTGAGGTTTTTAAGATTCAAAGGCTAAGAATTGACCGAAGGAGGGTGGAAAAGAGATTTTTCAATTAATTTACAAGTCATATTCAGAAAAAATAAAATCAATCAATCAATGAGTTAAAGATTAAATTTTAGACAACATATACATGTGTTAGTAAATACAAGAGAAATGCAAATGAGATGGGAGATAGTTTGGAAAAAAACCATAGTAGCTTGAGGGTTGGGGAAAGACTCCCAGGAAGAGGATGTGTTTGGATTGAGTCTTAGGAAGGCAGAGAATCTTAGGTGGGAGTTTGGGAAGTCCTGAATTCAAATTCTGCCTCAGGATTTGATGATACTTATCTAAATATGATGATACTTAACTAACCTCTCTTTGCCTCAGTTTCCCCATCTATTTAATAGGAATACTAGTGCCTGCCTTCCAGGATTGTTGTAAGAATCAAAGGAAATAATATATGACAAGTACTTTGCAAATCTTAAAAGTGCTATATGAGAGCTAACACTATCCCATATTCTCTGAAAGATACTCTTTTTTTTCCCCCCTGGAGGCAATTGGGGTTAAGTGACTTGCTCAGGGTCACAGAGCTAGGAAGTGCTAAGTGTCTGAAGTCAAATTTGAATTTAGGTCCTCCTGAGTTCTGAAAGATACTCTTGCTGACAAAAACAAAAACAAAAACAAAACTAATTATTTCACTCATTTCACATTTTGCTCAACTATCTTTACTTTTATGAGCTTACATTCTAATACAGGAAAAAATCCTGGCCAGAGAGCAGAAATTGGTAGAAACAATGACAGTTTATTTGATTGTGCTTCGAGAAATGGAAATGGTTGTGGAAAGGATATTGGATTGGCCCTAAGGAGATTGCCTATGTTCTTAAAAGCCTGAAGAGAAGTAAAGGGTGGGTGAGCTAACCTGAAATAGTGGGAAGGTGAAGCAGTACACAATCAGAACAGAGATGCAAGGAAAGTGAGAAAAGTAAATGCTCACTCAATGAACACCCCTCCCTTCCACTATCAACATAACTTTCACTTACCCTTCTGAGAGGCTATTTTATGAGCTATAAATGTCAAGCCTCTGGTTTCTGGTGAGCTGAAGGGATGTTTAACTTAGAAGTAAGTAAAAACAACAACAACAAAACCCAGCATTTATTAAGCATCTACTATATTTCAAGCACTGTGCTAATCCTTTTACAAATTTTATCTTATTCACATCAATCCTGCAAGGGGAATACTATTATTATCCCCATTTTACAATTGGATTATCTGAGGCACACAGAGGTCATGGGACTTGGCCAGGGTCCTGTAAATAATAAATGTCTGAGGCAGAATATGAACTTTATTTTGGCATTCTAACTCACTGTGTCATTAACCTTGAAATCTCTCTAAATAATAGCCTTTCTTCAGTGTTCATCCTCCTTATCTATTTAAAGTATTCTACGCTATTAGTCATAATGCCTTATTAATATTTTCTTCCATATTAGCTTCTAGGACTCCTTCTTGCCTCTCCTCTTACCTAATTGCTCTTTCTCAATCTAGAAATGTGTGGTATAATAAATACTGATCTGGAACACCAATCTCTTGGATTCAAATGTCATTACAAGCTGTGTAACCAACTCTGTACCTGTTTTTACATCTATAAAAGGGGATAATAAAAGTACTTTGGCAGAGCCAACAACACTTCACTTGCTGCCCTACTTTTCTACTATCTGGTGTCAGTAGCTGTTCACCTTTTCTATCATGATGTGTCTAAAGATATGATTTTCTTTCTTAAAATTTTGTGCTATCCCTCTTCACTCCGCAGAATGTAAAGCAACCAAATACAAATGTGGATACCTAAATCTGTACATTATTATATTAATAAGTAAAACCTTTATGTCCTTGGTAGGATCTTTGTATGCTAGAATTCTGATTCACATATAGAATACTAAAGGGTGGAGTGCAGGGAATCACAAGCAGCTCAAAAGGCCTTAAGAGAATAGTCATTAGTTTGGCATTACTAAACTCCCTGGGAGTTCTGTCTAGATCGACAGGCTGGTATCCTACAGGTACTAATTGTCCCTTACTTGTTATCTTCCCTAAAACTATCTGAGAAGGGTTTTCTCTCTTTTTCTCAATAATAGTTTTATAGCTTGCTTTGCATCTGGGCTGAATGGATCCACAACAGCTGTTATCTTGGATAACTAATCAATATCAAAGATCCCAAAACATAGTCCTGGAAGAGGAGGAGAAGATAATACTCTGGAGTCCATCAATTGCCAGTCTGGAGCCATCATAATAACACATCAGAAAAAATAAACAAACAAACAACCTTTTCCCACACAAAGAAGGAAAACTAAGGTTCCCTCTTGAACATCAGCAGGTACCAAAGCTTCTAACTCCAATTTGGGTGATTGTCATGCCAATGACCTAATGGGAAGATCTGAAGGTTTAGAGCTTCTCACTCCTGTCTCCAACCAATAATAAAGATTATCTCTTAATAAATATCCTTTGAATATTTAAGTCTTTTAAGTAGACTTTTACCCTTCTCTAATCACTCATTTGAAAAAACATATATTTGCTCTCAAATTGATGAACTGAAATAGATCAGAGAAATTGATCAGGTTTCCTTATTTTTAAAATCCCTAAACTCAGACTGTTGCTCCAATTTCAATATTAAGTTGCTTTGATTTAAATACCTACACATAAGAGTTGTTTTAAAGCAGTAGTTCTCAAAATATGATATGGAAATCTCCAAACACCTCCAAGACTTTTTTAGAGAGACTAGAAAGTCAAAATTATTGTCACAATATAACTGAGATGTTTTAATGTCTAAAGTGGTAAATATCAATGCATATAATCCAAATGAACAGATAGTCTTTGCAGAGTCATCAATAATATGCAAAAATGCAAAGAGTTCCTAACAACCAAAAGTTTCAGAACAGCTTTTTAGTTCAATTGGGAAAAGTAAGACACACATATAAAATACAACTCTCCCTCCCTCTCTCCTCTCTCTCTCTCTCTCTTTCTTTCTCTCTCTCTCTCTCTCTGTCTCTCTCTGTCTCTCTGTCTCTCTCTGTCTCTCTCTCTCTCTCTGTCTCTCTCTGTCTCTCTCTGTCTCTCTGTCTCTCTCTCTTTCTCTCTCCTCCCACCCCTTCATTGAGGAAGCTGTGTGGCTCAGTAGATAGAAAGAACACTAGGCCTGAAGTTAGGAAAACCTGAATTCAAATCCACGTTCAAATACTCACTAGTTGTGTGAACCTAGCCAAGTCACTTAATCCTGTTTGTCTTAATCCACCAGAGAAAGAAATAGCAAATCATTCCAATATCTCTTCGGAAGAAAACCCCAATTGGACACAGCTAAGTGACTCAACAACAAAAAATGTCTCCACCTGGATATTCCAATAGAATCTTAGATTCAATTGTCCAAGACCAAACTCATCTATCCTCAAAAAGCTGTTCCTTTCTTTGACTTTGACATTTCTGTCAACTGGCTCTCCATCCATTCTATGTCTTAACTTTGCTATCTTTCAATCTTCCCTCTCATTAAATCTATAAACAATTCATTTTCCAGCCTTATTGATTCTATCTCTATAATAGCTCTCTTTTCTCTGACTTCCATGATGCTACTACATTTTCACATCCACACAGCAGATACAACTAAAATGCTAATAAGTCTTCCTTCCAACATTAATTCTTTGTCTTCCAATCCATCCTGCCCAACAAATGTAATATAATATTCCTTATGGACATGTCTGAATTCTAAGATTTCCTATATCCTAGTTTTGTTTAGCCACTAGCAATTGAGTAATTTTAGAAAAGATTTTTTACTTCAAAGTTATAGCAAAGACAGTCATATGAATACACACACACACACACAAACCTGGAATAATATAGTACTGGCAGTACCATTCATCCTAGAATACTGCTTCCAAAGTCATCTTCTAATACAAATAATTTCATTTTCCAAAACAAGTTTACTTTCCAGATATTTATTTTTCCTTTTCCCTTGACTTCAATAGGCAATAGTCTTTATAAACCTTTGTCTTTATAACATTCTATTCCTTGCTGAAGAATTCATTAGGTTTGGCAATACCTTCTGATAATGACAACAATGATGACCACGATGATGATGATGATGATGATTTATATAGAAATTACTGGAGAGGACATGCAGGACTCTAACCCTGAGCCCTATACTAGTTTCTGAAATTACTAACAAACACTTTCCAAAATCACTAACATTAGTATGTTTAGACTTGTTGAGCCCTCAAAAGGAACACTCGTCCTATAAACTGTTCATTGAACCCAAGCAACCAAATTGCTATTTTGACTTTTTCACAGATTCTGTGGCTAAGCTACTGTCTGAAAAAGATTGTTTTAGCAGCCTTAATATTCCTAACGTGGCTTAGAGTCAAAATTGTGGTATAAAAGCTTTGTTTCCCCTTGACCCTAATCGCCGATTAGTTACATACTATTTGGTCTACCTGGTTTGGAGAAATACAGCTTTGACTTAAAGAGAATCTTATGCGAGTGTTTTCACTTCAAATTATTCCTCTCTCATTATTCCAGGAACTTTTCAGGATGCTTTACAAATATTATGGCATTTGGTGCTCACCACAGTCCTTGGAGATAGACATTTAAGGAAACTGAGAAACAGAGAGAGTTAATTAAAAGTGACCTAGTAGAAGTCACACAGGAATTCTGAAATAGAACACTGAGGAAGAGTTGATTTGACTGGTGTTGAGTCTCACTCTCCATCTGTTAGATAAAGGTTTATGCCACAATGAGCTGCTTTTGCTGGAATGGAATGAAAGAAGCCGAACGTGAGGTGTGGTCAAGTAACTAACATAAGCAATAAAGCACCGTAGTCGGCAGGATTCGAACCTGCGCGGGGAGACCCCAATGGATTTCTAGTCCATCTCCTTAACCACTCGGCCACGACTACCTGCTTGTTTGTACTTACTGTGATTCTTGAAACAATTGATCCAAGTAACTCAAGTATTGTTAATTACTTTTTGTTGAACAGAGGGAAATAAGAGTTCCACAGATCAGTCTTCTTCCGGGGAATGTAGTTTCATTATACGTAATTTAAAAGGGTTGGACTCCATAAACTCTAAATCCCTTCTAGCTCTAATAACATCCGACATTACTGATATGTATGGGAATTTGGGAGAAGAATTTCAGGAAGAGAAATTTGAGGAGCAGAACGTTAAGCAAAGATCAAATGAACCACGTTGGGCTTGCATTAGAGAATGACTAGGTGCATTGTAGATATTAAATAAAATACAAGTTGTCAGACCATATAGTGAGCAAAGGTTTTGGAGGAAGTCACCCGATCTCGGAGACTTCAGTCTCTGAGAAAAGAAACTGGAACTGGCAGAAGTCTTAGGAGGTCGATTTGGGGAGGTACTCCACCCAAAATTAAGATCAATGACTGAAAGGATCAAGTTTTTTGTCGGATCCAGAACCTAATAAATGAGTAGTGTTGCTGAGAGGTAGAGTAGGGTTAGATTGGTAAGGGAATTCTAGGTTAACTACTTGAAAGTCAGGTTTGTCAGTAGGGTCACTTGGAAGTTCCTGAACAAGGAAGAGACCGATAACTGTGAATATTTCTTTGCAAGAAATGTTCTAAACAATGCACAGGGAAATAGCAATTCAACACATTAACATTTTAAAACTGGAAGATTAACTTCACCAGCCAATGACTCCAATGAATTTAAAACGGTGTACAGATCTCTGTGTTTTTTCCTTCTTTTCCTGGAAAGATGTGGTACAAAACGAATCCTGTCCTTGTAGGATTTTGTACTACTCTCTACCATTGTAAGGGATAAGAAAATGGAAAGGGTGAAATGACCAAATCTTCAATTTAAGGAAGCAGTCTGTAGGCTTTTGGAATGAAGTGATAAGGGTAACTACTATTTACGTGATGCTTTAAGGTTTACGGAGTGCTTTTACAAATATTATATCATTTATACTCATAACTGTGACAGAGGCAGATATTGTAATTACATTTTACAGTAGGGGAAACTAAGATCAGAATAACATACGCACCAAGATTTTCATGATCTGAGCTCAATCTTTCTGACTCTTGGTCTAAAGCTCCTTAAGTCCTTTAGATGGGTTTAAGGCAAGGAAATAAAAGACAGTACTGGAGGTAGAAGGGAAAGGTGAGGAATTGCATATGGAGACCTTTTAAAAGACAAGCATTTATTAAGCATTTACTGTGCGTCAAGCACTATGCTAAACACCCTACCCTTAAAGAGGTTGTATTCTATTTGGGAAGAAAAGAAATATAAGCATTCATTCTTTCATTTAACAAGCATTATTAAAAGTTTATTATGGACAAAACGGAAATGAACAATAAGAAAACAATGAATTAGGGGGGAAATGACCCAATAAGGTATATATATATGGAATGATTAATGTTAGGCAGCATACAATTTAAAGTTCAAAATTTCTGTGGAGGAAGTGGATGAAGGAGAAAAAAACCTTTGGTAGGATGAACGAAGGCATGATGGAAGAGATTTTTAATGTACACAGTCTGTTTTTCGACATTTTTTTAAGAAACAAAAGGAATTGAGTAGAAGAGGAAGGAAATGGAAAGATCTGAGTCTTAGGAATTAAGTTTACAGGACTAATTAACCCAGTTGAGTTTTTTTTCTTTATTGCTGTTGTTACTTTTATTATTATTACTTTAACTTCTTTTATCACTCTCCTTGAACCTTGAGTTGCCTATCCTGGAGGAACAAGATCTCCTACCAAATTAAAAGTCTTAAATCAGTTATTTTCAGTACTTCATCTAGTACTGTATATTGCAAGAGAGGATGAAAGAAAGCAAGTGTGTTTGAAGCTCTAATTCCCAAGGGGAGTTGAATGAAAGTGAATTGAGCTGGAGAGAAATTTGGAATAAGTATAATGTAAACGCACTGAGAAAGTCTTTCAAAAACTGTAGGTCCCACCGAGATTCGAACTCAGATCGCTGGATTCAAAGTCCAGAGTGCTAACCATTACACCATGGGGCCAGCTGTTCGAAAGCACTTGAAAACTATTTGATTAGTAATCAAATTTTTTTGATTTGATTTTGATTGATAAATTATTATTTAATTGTCTCTTTTCATTCATAAAAATAGTTCGGAGTGTAGTAGATGTAGGTTTGGACTGTGTACATACAAATGACATTGAGATTTCTAATATTGTAGCTTAATACAATCAAGGGAAGTCTCATAATTTTAGTCTCAAGGAGAAACAAAAGGATCTTATTTATCTATTAGAAACAAATTAAGTGATTTCTCCTCCATTCAGACTAAAGAAATTAAAAAATATCAAAAAGAAAACCAGAAAAGTTAGTCTGTATCTGTCGGTCTTTCACTTTCACCTTCCCCTTTCCATCACTTGCACCTCTATTTTGTGCCCTACACTATTTCACAGTAAACTTAGTTCCCCAGTGCAGGAATAGGAGACTCGAGGTCACACTGGTATTGATGAGAGAGAAAGTGATGTATTTGCTTCACATAGAGAAATATTCTTCAGAGAAATTAAAAGGGCAATCTTTTCTCTTCCCACCCATATCCTCTAGATGTCCTTTAACTTACTAATGTCCTTCCGAAAACTAAAATGCAAAAAGGACACAATTGCATGTGAGCAGGAGCATGTTCTGGAGTCTAAGGCTCTCTGGAAATTCATTAGTGTTTTTCTTTACAGTTGACATTGCTATTGTGCTTCTAATCCATTTAGATACACAGATTTTTTTTTAACTAATTAATTGCATACAGATGAAATTGATTTTTTAAAGACTAAGTAAAGATTGTGCATTTTATTAAACTTTGTGTTACTGGATTTATCTCATCACCCTACCCAATTATACTCTTTTGGACACTGACCTCACCAGATATTATATCATCAGCTATCTTTCTTTGGCATTGTGTCAAATGAAAATATGTATAAATGTATTATATGTAAAATATGCAACCTTATAGTAGAATATAATTATATATATATCCTTTCATCAAGGTGACTGACAAAATAAATGACCAAACATACATCCCTGGATCTTTTTTTTACAGGCTCTGGGGTATTAATGCATTGGTGGTAGAATTATGAAATGATCCAAGTATTTTGGAGAGCAAATTGGAACTATGCACAAAAGGCTATAAAACTGTGCATACCCTTTGACCCAGCAGTGCCATTACTGGATATGTATCCCAAGGAAATCTTAAAGGAGGGAAAAGGACCCATATGTATAAATGTTTGAAGCAGCTCTTTTTGTGATAGCAAAGAATTGAAAAATGAGTAGATGCCAGTCAATTGAGGAATGGCTAAACAAATTGTGGTATATGAAACTAATGGAATATATTGTTCTATTAAAAAAAAAAAAGATGAACAAATTGATTTTAGAAAGGCCTGGAAAGATTTACATGAACAGATGTTGGGCAAAACAAGCAGAACCAGGAATACATTGTACACGATAACAGCAAGAATGTTCAATGATCAACTATGAAAGATTTGGTTCTTCTCAGTGGTTCAGTGATCCAAAGCAATCCCAATAGACTTTGGATAGAAAATGTCATTTGCATTCAGAAAAAGAACTAAGGAGACTGAATGTAAATCAACATATACTATGTTCATTTATTTTTTTCTGGGTTTTTTTTTTTTAATTTCACCTATGGTTTTTCCCTTTTGCTCTGATTTTTCCCTCCCAACATGATTCATAAAGTAATATATATTAAAAATAAACAGGAAAAAGCCACCAATAGCAGAGTCCCCCCCCCCCCAAGAAAGAAATAGCTGCCTCCAATTTTGATTCTGAAACTGTAGCCTGTTAACCAAGCTGCTGTCTGTCCTTTAGATTAGCATGCCTGAACCAATAACAGAATGTTTATAAATGTGTCAAAGTCTTTCCAAGATGCTTCCAATATGTCATCACTACTCTCCTGGAGGCAGACTCCCAAGCCTTTTTCACCTAGAGAGTCCAGTCAGTGGTATTCTATGTATACTCGAAAGGACTAGACTCAATGGTCAAGCCCACATTATAGAATATTTAATATCATGTCACTTCTATTGTTCCCTCTCCTGATCTTCACTCAACTATTCACCACCATGCTTCCCTCTCCTTTCTACTGCATCTCCTTACATGAGAAGGGCCAAAGTAGAAAAATCTACTGAATTCTTCTTCCAAATGATAATTCTTCATATTTTAAGATGGTTAGAATTTTCCTCCAGTTATTCTCTTTTTCAAGTTTGAAATCTGTCAATAAATTAATCAATAAATAACCAAGCATTTATTTAAGATTTTACTGTTCCAGACTCTGTGCTAGGTAGAGGATACAGATATAAAGAATAAAATAGTCGCTACTCTTGAGGAACTTGAGAGACTATAAGTACATATATAATCATATAAACAATACGTATATTGAAAATAAATATAAACCAATGCAAAATAGGTAATGGCTAGGGAGTTTGGGAAAGAGAACACTAGTACCTGGGGAAATTAAAACTGAGTCTGGGGGAATATTCATAGTAAGGGGGCGTCATAAGAATCTTTAGCCAGCAAAGGAGACAGAAGAAATAAACCGGTTGAAGGAGAACTGGAAGAGACCAGGAACTTCAAAACCCAGAAAGGAGACAATTCAAGCTGAGAGGATCCAGGAAAAAAAAAAAAAAAAAAAAAGGTTCATATCAAATATAACATGTAGGTCAAGAAGGAAAAGGACTAAGAAAAAGTCATTCAGTATAGTTCCCCAGAGGGCGAAAAAAACACAAGGTTCCACCGAGACTTGAACTCGGATCGCTGGATTCAGAGTCCAGAGTGCTAACCATTACACCATGGAACCAGTTGAAAACTTCCTGATTGGAATTTTATCTGATAGAAAAATGATGCGTCTTTTAACTAAAGTTTCTTTTTTGTTTTATCTTCATTTAAAATCTACCATTTCCTTTCTTCTCTTCTTTTTTCTAGAGTCAGTCCTTTTCACTTTCTCCACTGAATAGGAAGAATGCCAGAAATCATTCTTGTCCCTCAGCTAACAGCCAGATGGAGCTGCACAAAAGGCATCTGACTGTTCCTAAACATATGCAAAATATTCGAGAGAAAGGCTTGGATTTTTAGAAACTAAATATTTTGGGGAGAGGAAAGGATACACAAGGGGAAATTTTCTCCAAAAAGCGGAAAAGTTACTCCCTTCTGATTTATACCCCCTACTTTTTATAGAGCCTCCATCACTTTTGGGGGGAGGAGGGGAAGGAAGGGACAAGGGGCTCGTGAGTGCAGATTTCCAATTCTAGATCTCAGCTTGAGGGTGGTAAGAGAATCCAAAACATTGAGCACTAGCAACATTGGGTAAATGTTGAGAGAACTTAATCTTAATAACTAAATGTGAACAGTAACCTCAAAGAAGTCAGTTTTTATATCTATACACAGATACATCAGTTTTAGTCACAACCCAATAGTACAAAAACTTTGCTCTTTTTACTCAAAACAGCTCTCCGTCTCTAGGTATGTCTCCGTGTCTCTCTGTATCTCTCTGTGTCTCTGTGTCTCTCTGTATCTCTCTCCCTTCTTCCCTACCTCCCCAGCATTCTCTCTGTCTCTGTCTCAAGTTCATTGCCTATCTCACTTTAACTTTGTCTCTCTTTCCCTTTCTGTCTCTGTCTCTTTCAAAGTATGTTTATATATATGAAAATATTTCTGAAAGAATTGAGTCATGTCTTTAACTTCAAGGAATCCTCTTTTGGGCCCACAGGTACTATAGCTCTATGTTCTGTCACATGGTCATGAGATTTGGACCAGGATGAGGTGGAGGAGAAGAGGAGGAGAGGTGACCTCTAGTTAGAAGGACTTTGGCTTCCTGCTTTCCCACTTTCTGGTTTCTTAAGTGCTCCCACCAGAATTTGACTTACAACTTAATTTATGGCTAACTTCTGGGTTTTCCCCTAAAGGGAAAAAAATCAGTTATATTATGAATGTATATTATGGTATAATATAATACTCCTAATGGTACGAGTGTATATTATGGGATAGAAACTTATTAATATACATGAAAGGAATGTTAAACAAAAAATTTGCAAGTGTGCATTTAATAAAAACAAAAGTCAACTAGATTTAATAATATTTTTACAATATGCCGGGGTCATACTTAAATCTCATAAGAATATAAAGCATTTTGCAGTACAGCTAATTAATTACTTACCATTTTACTTCAGTTGTACACTGTCCAAAAAATTCCTGGTAAAACAACGACTTTTAGTCAATCATTTTGTTAAAGGATGATCTCTCCAAGAGCCCCTAGCATTCCTCAATTAAAACTGAATAGAAGCTAAGGTCTCTCCGACTCTTTTATAAAGCCATCCCCAAGCCTAGATAAATCCACATCCAGAAATAATTAAAATCAGGAGAGAGCAAACACAAAAGAGGCAAAGTTCATGATCAAGCTTGCTAAGTATTTTAGATATTCTGTGCTCACTGTGACATGAAGGTCAGGAAGGAGGCAAGGCAAGCTTTTTATTTACCCACACCTGGGTTTTGGAAAACAGCTTAAACAGTCCTGACAGCAAGTAAGACCAGAAAGAAAGAGCATTATCAGAGGCCCCAGGTTCTACAATTATTGCAACCTGGTATAGTGAACAAAGAGCTAGTCCCTAAGGTTTAAGTTTATCCTGAACACATATTGGCCTCTCGACCAGCATGAACAAGCACAAGTCACTTGACTGTCACTCTACACAATGAAGGTTAAAGGTTAAAGTTAAAGAGCCAGATGAATTTTTGGAAGAGGAAAAGAAAGATTGGATCTGTGGTTCAGCTACATTTCTGTAATGAAAAGCGATAAAAATTCCTTAGAGTTCTTTTAAGGGCCATGATCTACTTACCTTGTGACTGAAGAGGCTAGGCTGAAAGAGAAAGGGGCTGATTTATGTTTCCCAAAACTTGATGTTAAGTGTTTATATGCAGCTTGAAAGTTTTTTAATTTCTCTCTGAAGATAGTATTATAGATAATATACCATTTTATAAATAAGGAAACAGAAGGACCTAGAGGTTAATTGACAGAATGAATTGACCTTTGTTTTTCATCTATGGTTCTGCTTGGTTTGGATTCTGAGAACAATATGCTTCCTCCAGGATAAGCCCGTCACCAAAAATGTTATCTTGGAGAAATCTGGTACTCCAACACCTCCTCAGTACCTTCAATTGCCCCACCCCTCTGATTGGAGGGTTGGAGAGTTTCCCTTCGGGTACTTCATACTTTATATCTTGACCCAGCAGCTTTCTTTTCTGTATAGTCATTCCGCATAAGACTGTAAACTCGAGGGCAGGGGCTGTAATTCTTTTTCTTAATTGTATCCTTAGTGTTTATTTAATCCAGTGTCGGGCACACAGTAGGTGCTTAATGCTTATTGACTGACTCAGAAACATTCTCATCAAGGGAATTGGCTAAAGTCATAATTCTGTCTTCAAAAGTTAGAGTTCGTACCCGGAATCTCCAATTCTAGAACTATTACTTATTCCATCATACATACAGATTACTGCCAAAAAAGAAAACTGTAATTTAAGAACAGAACATTAGACATATATTCCTACTGACGAAAACACTTATCTTTTGCTCCTTTTTTTTCCTTTTGCCTCAGAATTCCAAGAGGGTCCTGGCAGAAGGAACACGAAATTAATAAATGCACAAAACACCGAAGTTCAGGAGAAAGTTGTCGATCTCATTAATTGTCATTAAAAACACCTTCACAAGTCAATGTAGAAGTGAGAAAGAGTAGGTCCCACCGAGATTTGAACTCGGATCGCTGGATTCAGAGTCCAGAGTGCTAACCATTACACCATGGAACCACGCCGCCCAAGGAGTTTTTTCTCTTTTTTCTTCTAGGACGTCAACATCCATATCTTTATTTTGTCCTTTATTTTTCTTCCAGCCATCAGGGGATTTTTTTTTTTTTTTTAAATTTCCAAGTTAGACACCCAGAGGCAAGTGAAACGAACACCTCTAGTTACCTCTAAGTCCTTACCAGTTCTGAATCTGTGATCCCTCTTCTTCCCTTCCTAATCTGTCCTCAGTTTTAGTTTTCTGCTCTGTACCAGAAAATCAAGCAAAAATTCGTCCTGGATCCCTCAGACTATCGGTAGAGATCTTTCTCGAGAATGTAATTTGTCTTTGTAGTTGTCTCACTTTTTTTTTTTTTTTTTTTTTTTTTTTTGAGGGGACGGAATAGACAACGAAGAATTCCCATGGCTGACTATGCGTTTAATAAATGATACTTTCAGTGAATTAAAAATCTGAAATCAAATGCACTTCTCCCAGTCCGGAGCAAGAAGCAGACCGCTTCTCCCTCACCCCCAACCCCCATTCCCCACCCCTTTTTTAAAAGTCTGGCAGGCTGCAGCAGCCGGCTGCCACCACTCCCAAAAGAGATGGACTTCTTGAATCCTCCAATCTCCTTTTAGCCCGCAGATTGGAAAGAAATCAAACGCTAGGGGGAAACCATCCAGTTAAGCCTCTGGCTTCTGTGCACTGTATAAATGAAGGAACAGATTCCAGGGTCAGAGATTAAATTTGAATGTTTCAATTTTTGCATTTTGAGAACTCTTTCCCTTTAAACAAAACCGAGTTATAGTAACTACTACTACTACTACTACTACTACTACTACTACTACTACTCCTACTACTACTACTACTACTACTACTACTATTTCTACTGGTTTAATACTACTAGTAGTAGTAGTTTATTAAAGTAGTAGTAGTAGTAATAGTAGTAATAGCAGTAACCCAAGGAGAGTCCCGTAGGCAGCCGTAGAAATTATAAGGACATAGATATCTCTGAGTTCTTGGGAAGTGGTTAAGGGTTGAAGCAGTTGGGGAAAGATAAGATATGAGTATTACCTCTCCTTTGCTGTTATCACTCTGCCACTTGAACATATGCCTTATAAATCACACCAATCCCTGGAAGTTTTCAGTTGAGATTTGGGTGGAATTCCATGGCCAGTTTCAGGGCTCTGTTCCTAATCAGAAATCCAGTAATAAGATAGTGAATGGGTCTCAAAACAGGGTAGGTTTCTCTGGCCTCCTTTTCAATTCTAGGGCTAGAACACAAAGGCAGATATGGTAATGAAGCATTCTTCATGGGACCAGACTGGGGAATAAAGGCAAAGACTTGCCTGAGCTCTGTTCTTATTATGCCTTGTTCCCAGATGAAGCATGATGTTGAGATGGCCCTGGAGTTAGTGGGAGACCTTGGCCTTTTTAAGCTAAGGTCTTCAATAGGTCTCAGTTTGACTGAGTAGAAAAGCATCAGTTACAGGACTGTGAATACTCCCAGTCTCTCCTAGATGTTTCATTTGAATATATAATAATCACAAGTGGACTGGAAGCAAGTTGTTAACAGATTTTTACTGTCTTGGTTTCTAAACTGAATAGTTGGAGTAATACAAGACAGGACTAGAAACAAGTTTTAAAGATCAAGTAACTTTAATTCATCAATTTCAGAGTGAGGAATACAGTTTGTTACTGGAAGTCCCCCTGGGCAGGAGACCTTCTATTGCAGGAAGGATAGAAATTTTATACATAAATCATAAGTAGGAATGGAGGGAAAAGGATCACAAAATGAAAAATACATCTTCAGGGCCTGAGTGGTTTCCCATGATAAGCCCACTAGAGTAGGACAATATGAGTGCTCTCCAATCCATTGAGAACAGCTCTTAGGTGATTGTTTCAAATCCTGGGGGTCATTATTTAGTAAGGGACAGAAAACTTTGACAAGGACAGATTCTACAATCTTTGAATCGATTCACTTAATATATACAAGAGAGTACTTTCAAGAGTTAACAGATCATTTCAAGCTGCACTGTAAGACTGACTCCCAAGTTAGAGTCTTCTGGGAAAATAGTAACTATGAAAAAGGTAGATTATTAGCATATTCATCAAACATATATCAATAATTATGAAATCATATTTCCTCTACAAAACTCCCTAACCTTTCCACATAGAGAGGTTGTATAAGCCAAACAAACTATGCATACAAGTCAGCTTCTATTACATTTGCATCAGCAAAGAGGTGGGAAGAGTAGAGATCATGGAGAAAAGACATATCCACTTCCTTTTCTTGGTGAAAATGGTCTATAGAAAGTGATTATGGGTAGGTAGGTGGAGGGATAGGGTGACCAGACTCCCTATTTCTGCTAATACTCTGTGATCCGGAACCAAGGAAATATTTACTACACTATCATAATGCCTTTTACAAATTGGCCTTCAGAAATATTTATTTAATTGAAATAAAAACTTTTACTGATCTTAGACCTGGGAGTAGAAACAAATCTTAGAGAACAATCAGCTGGCCTACTATACAAATTCAAACCATCAAAGTGAAAATATCACTACAAATATTCAAGACAAGACATTATCTACATAATATGTGGGAAATTTGTCTTTACAATTGCTAAGAATTGAAAAGCCTTCTCATTCCCTTGCTTCTTGCTTTTTAACACCCTATCTAATATTAAACTGTTTACATTCCTACATGTGAAGATGATAACTCCTAAGAACTTTATCCTTATTAGAACAGTTAGAAGTAATATTCATAGATAGAGAGCAGGGATATGACTTCTCTATAATGGGGTGATATAAAAAATAAAATTAGGGGGTGAGAAAGAGGAATGCACTGGGAGAAGGGAAAGGTAGAAGGTGGGTAAAATATCTCACATTAAAGAGACTTGATGGAACTTTTACAATGGAAGGGAAAATAGGGAGAACAAAACTTGAATTAGTTCAAAGAGGGAAAAACACACTCAGTTGGGTATAGAAATCTATCTTATTCTATAGAAAAGAAACAGGGTAAAGAAATAAAAGAAAGGGGAGGGAAGGGATGCTGATAGAAAGGAGGGTTTGTTGGGGGAAGCGATGGTCAGAAGCAAAACACTTTTCAGAGGGGACAGAGAAAAAGGAGAGAGAGAGGGGGGAAAGGATAAAGGTGTGTTTGTGTGGGGAGGAAACAGGATGGGTCGTTCTCCAATTGATGAACAGTTAAATAACAGCATCTAATTAAAGGGGGCAGATGGGCTATTAAGAGAGTACTAGCCCCTCTATTGTTTGGGTTTAATAAGACTTTTTCAGGGTTGTTCATTCACCTTTGGTGACTAACTGACCCAACTCATTCTTGTGGCTCTAAGAAGCTGTAACATGCACAGCAGCCACACCCTGGTAAAACCATCTTGGCAGACAGGTTAAACCTGGTTGAAAGTAATCAACAAGCCTCAAACCTATTGATGAATTAAGGAAATGTTTACTTCAAACATGGGAAGATGGTTCTCCTCCCCACCCCAGAAGAAAGGGTGGATGAAAACAGTTTGTTCCAATGGTCATGAAAACAGCTAAAGTGAGTGGGCCTTGTGAAATTTTTAGAGCTTAGACTGACATCGAGATGCCAAAGTGATCTTTTGCACCCTGGGTCATCTCCAGGGTCCTGTTTTGTGTCCTGCTCCTACACTTCAATGACTGTGGAAAAGAAAGTAAAGTAGCAACGTTGTGGAATTCTACCTCACTTAAATTTAATTCACTCTCAAGTGAAAACATCACTATGTGATGTTATTAGTCTTCTTCAAAAACAAAGGACAAACCACAAATGATCAAAAGATATGAAGAGTTTTCAGAAGAAATCAAAGCTATCTACAGTATATGGAAAGATACCAGAAATAACTATTGATTAGAAAAATGCAAATTAAAACTCTTGAGATACCACTTCATACCTCTCAGGTTGGCTAATAAGACAGAAAAGGAAAATGACAAATATTGGAAGGGATGTGAGAAAATTGGGATACTGATGCATTGTTGATGGAGTTGTGAACTGATCCAACTATTCTGAAGAACAATATGGAACTATGCCCAAAAGGCTACAAAATTATACATACTCTTTGACCCAGAAATATCCCTACTACTAATTTTGTATTCCAAAGAGATCAGAAAAAAGAAAAAGAAAAGGACTTATACGTATAAAAATATCTATAGCATCTCTTTTTATGGTGGCAAAGAACTGGAAAATGAGAGAATATCCATCAATTGAAGAAGGGCTTAACAAATGGCAGTATATGATTGTGATGAAATACTACATAAGAAATTCTAAGCAGGATGATTTCAGAAAAATATGGAAAGTGTTTATATGAACTGAGGCAAAGTAAAGTGAGCAGAAACAGGAAAACGGTATACACAGTAATCCAGATGTTATAAGATAACCAACTGTGGACGGCTTAGCTAGTCTCAGCAATACAATAATCTAAGACAATTTCAATGAATTTAAGATGAAAAATGCTATCCATCTCCACAGAAAGAGTCTGAATACAAATCAAAACATTCTTTAAAATTTTTCTTATTTTTTTTTCTTTGTGTTTCTTTTTACAACTGACTGATATGGAAATGTGTTTTGTATGACTGCACGTGAATAAACTTTCTAAAATTCTCACTGGGGAGAAAGGGAGAAAGGGAATATATTTGGAAATTAAAATTTAAAAAAAACAAATGTTAAACATGTTTTTACATGTAATTGGGAAAAAATAAAATGTTAAAAGATATAACATGAGATATTTACTTTAAAGATATAGTAAATACAAATGGACAGACATCTCTTCCCAATAACTCAGGCAGGTATACCCTCTGAGTCTACAAAATATTTTTCCCATCAAGTTCATGTCCAAAAGTAATCTGACTACTGAATGAATTCTCAACTTAGATTTTGCTAGCCTGGGTCCAGAAGGTCACTGATAAAAGTCAATCCTCATCTCTTCAGGCATTAATGTTGTGCTGGCTCTAAATTGATGAGTATTTTCGGGACTTTGCAGAAATTGGAAGTATGTCAAGAACCATTCCAGGAATGACTGGTTTTCAGGCCTAATAACAAATTGGTTGAGATACCCAAGCACCTTGAGGAAGCTCTGTGTATATTTTCCTTTGCTTTTGTGGCTGGAGAAATATCTTAAGTCTAACTATCTCAAAATTGAAAAAGACAAGGAATTTAAGTTGTCAAATATAAGGAAAATTAACTCAGCTCTTTATTCTAAAAAAAAAAAAAAAAAACAAAAAACAAAAAAAAAACAGCAGAATCCTTCTAGATCCCTTACTGGACATCCATATTTAGGGGGGAAAAAAGTGTAGGGAGCACCATTCAAATTTCTTTATAATCAACAAGCATTTATTAAGTAGTTAATACATACTAAGCATAGTACTAAATTCTGTTTCTGAATTTAGGAAACTTACATTCAAATCTGTAACTATTTACATGCAAGATGTATACAATGGAGATGGAAAACAATATAAGAAAAGAAGACATGGTTGAGGGGGAAAACCAGAATAGACTTCCAGAAAGTGAAATTTGAATGGAGTCTTGAAAGAAACCAAAAAAA